>CM075812.1:11045797-11113297 GCA_037975025.1 Excoecaria agallocha
ATTTTGGTGCAAAAATAAAAGTGCACACTTATTTGTAAACGAAAATAGTACGAATAAGCAACAAGCTATAAATATATTTGTGTTGTGGTGAGGGGCTATCACTAATTAAAAGCGGCAATAGGCCTAACAAATTTTTAATACTAACTTGAAATTTTTATCTATGCAAAAACCAAAATTTGATACTCTAACTATTTTATCAAAAATGGTTTTCTCAAAACATGAGAAAGCCTTGTTCTTCCACAAAAAGGCTATTTTTTTGGGTCCTCTCTACTCTTGAATACTTGGTATTTTAGCTACTTGGCATCAAGTTATACTTTGATGCCCTCTTGAAACTTTCAGTTAATGGGTTCGCCTCTCAACATAACACAACTTAGAAGTTTGGGTTTGGCCCTCAACTACAACACAACTTAGAGCAAGTTATAGTCCAATCTGTTATAATAGTGGAACATAATTGTCAACTGGTATTCTATCTAGGTCAAAATCAGAGATATTCCTTTTTCACTTCTCATTATGCCACAGGTTCCATTTTATGGTAACTTACTGAACAGAATGTTCTAGTTAACCCTATTAAGATTCTCATAGTTGATAGCAAGCACAATGTACCCAAGGGGACGGCATGCACTACAAGCTACCACTTGTACTCAGAAATAACAGCTTACCACAGTTACTCAACAAAATCTTGCAGTAGTAGTTCCAAATAAGGCTTTCAATAAATACTTTAGTCCAGACCGATTATCAAATTCAATAAACACGTCAGATAACTGAATAAGCTAGCATATGGAAAAATGAGTGCACCCATAAGTCCACTACATTTGTACTATTTAGAAAATTAGATCAAGATATAAATGCTAATATAGGGTTCAAATCTGACTTGTTTACAGCCCTAGATGCAGACTTCTACCCATCTGCATATAATGGGAACAAGTTTCACGTGCTATTTCACCAACATAAATCACTTCATCTTTTTTTCATTGCCAGAACATAAGCCTATGGGCATATGAAGATCATAATAAAAGAACAATGGTCAATAAGCGTTTCAAATGACTATCAAAATTCATTAGCCTCAACAATGATTTAAGATGATGCTGTGGCTCTGCATTTATTTCCCTAGTTTAGAAACTTATTATAAAGAGAAAATATCAATCATGTCATATACTCTTTGTTGCACTAAAAGATCAAGCAGCACAATTCTCCAGCTGGAGCATGCTTCACCTTGGTCATGATTAACTTGGGAAATTTAATTGATGACATATCTTATTATGCTGATAGATTCTTTACAGAAAGTTGTATAAAATGATATTTAAAATATCGACAAGTATTTTACTAAAGAACTGCAGACAATAATTCTAATATTTGTTTTCTAGAAACAAGGAAAAACACAAAAATTGGTCAAACCTGTGTACCAAAAGCTTTCAGCAGATTACCGCGTTCCTTCTCCATCTGAGCCCGAGCACGCCCAAAATTCAATGCAGCCTTGGATAATGTATTACCACTTGTACATGTATTTTCGGCACCGTATTTCCTGCTATCCTCTGACAACTTTGTGCCTGTTGAAAACAATAGATTCTAAAACATATAAAAACATTCCATCCTCAAAATTCATTTTAAAATGCTATAGATTGATTTTAGAGCATGCACTAACTACCTATTTCAACTTGCTTGGATCCTGTGACAATATATCCTTCAAAACCACGTACAATATCCCTTTGGAAATGCTGAAATACGACATTTGTCACTCTAAAGTTCACAATTAGATAAAATTGAAGGTAAATCAGGAGTTGAAGGAATAAACAACCTTTCCAGCACGTGTTGATATATAAAGCTTCTCGAGTTTCTGATGTTGCTGGAGTTCTGCCTCATCTGTAATAAGACAGTCTGAACCTCCATATCCCCCACCCCCAAACTGTTTGCGAACAGCCTGAAGTAATAACAGAGGTTAATTGACCACATCTTATTTGAGAAGAAATGAACTAACAACACAAAAGGAAATGAGAGAGAGAGGGAAACAAAAAGGACTATGAAGCCAAGCAGTCATACATTAAAATCAAATATGCGAAAAACTGATGAGTATTGATAATGGGGAATCACAAGCAAATAGATAATGGAGCTTAAGATTCAAGGGTAATATCCACCTGCATTTTACAGACAACTGGCAGGCAGAAAAGAATTGCTACAATAGATGATGCAAGCATTACAATTAGACTCAATAAACAAAACCATCCACACATAAAGAGTTTCTTTCTTGAAACTCAAAGCCACTTGTCAGGCATATTACTTAAATAACCAATGGTGATTGATTCACCAAAACTATTAGTGGCTTTCTTCGATTGTCAATAAACAACATGCGACAATAACTACCAATGAATTGAATTTGATGAATTGGGCAATAGGCACTGCTTTAGTGAATCAGTGTCATCTACATTAACATGAATGTTCTCACACCACTAACCCATGCAAGTGTTATGCATCTGCATATGGCCACTATTAGTTACTAATTAAATATGTTGCATAGAATCAACAGAAACCTAGATGCTTGAAAAAAAATTAATATGACCCAAAGATCCACTATCACCAGCTTCAACGCAAAAGTAATAACAACCAACAAACCACATGAAATTAGAATGACATAAATTTAAGGTCCAACATCAGAATCAATATTACTGGTGTTGCAATCTCCCATACATGGAAACTCTAGAATGATATTGAATACCCAACAAATCATAAACTTTCCCTAATGAGAATGCATTAACATATTACACATCAAATTTAGGTTTTCCTATTCGTTCATGATCAAGCATCATTGTGTAATTAACCAAATCCAAAACAACCAAGTGAAATTTCTCAATATCATTTAAATCAACAAGCAGCACCAAAAGGCAAGAGCCAATCATCACAATCATCAATAACCACAATGTAACTAAGCAAACTAGCCTTTTGTTTTTTGGCATTGGGCCAACATTACCAGAATTGTAATGATAATAAGATGTCACCTTTCATAACCCATATTCATATACATTAAATCAACTATTAATTCCCACCATTGATCAACTTCACTTGGACTAATACAAAAGCACATCTTTATCTACAACCTTATCATGACTACTTTTCAATTCCCTTTATACTAAAATTTAAGATACTAATTCCACTCGTAATCCAATCTATTTGATCAAAATATAGACATCTGTCATAGAGCATGCAACTGAAATTGAATTAAGTTCTACGGAGAACAATTTAGCAATGAGAATAAACCTTGTATTTCAAATTCTATTGAGTGAGAAGAGCAATGTAATACGTAGACTTGCCACTATCAAAAGGACGTTAGCTACCAAGAAACTAAGGAGATATCACTTCTTTTTTTTTTTTTCTCTAATTCTGCCTTTGCCTTGGTCTCCAGTGATAGAGAAAGAGAACCACAATATTACGGCCGGTTATGGCTAATGGGGGCTGATGATGAATAGTGGATAAATTAAGGTTGGCTAAGGTGGAGGGAATAATGAATTGCTACAATATCCACCTAAATTTTACAGACAACTGGCATGTAGAAAAGAATTGCTACAATAGATGTTGTAAGCATAATAATTAGACTCATTGAACAAAACCCATTCATACTTAATTCAGAGTTTCTTTCTTGAAACTCAAAGCCATTTGTTAAGCATATTCTTAAATAACCAATGGTAATTGATTCAGCTAATACTAATATTGGATTTCTACGATGATCAATAAACAGCACGCTGCAATAACTACAAACGACTAGAATTCAATGAATCAGATTGTAAGAAACTGGGTAGCTAGCCAAGTCAGAAACTAGAAAACCCCATTATACATTCTAAAACCAGCTCATATTTCACTAAATCAATCCATCTCTAGCAAATGAAATTTCTATTGCTCTATAAAATTCATCAAACAAATAACAATTCAAACTTTCTTCTGAATTTCAATTTTTGGCTTGCGGGGCTCTTAAGAGCAAACAACAGCGTAATAGATAGAGACCAAACCAGAAAAACATTAGAACCCATCAAAAGAAATGAGGCAGAGAAAAATGGGGAAAAAGAAAAAAGAAAATTTGGATCTGATAATTTAGGGGTACCTGTTGTTGCTTAGCGACCTGTTCTCGAAGCTTTGTGGCTTGTTTTCTTATAGCTTCCATTCACAGTTGTTGCTTCTTATTTTGATCTATTGGAGATTAGAGCTGTCAGCCTCAAGAGATGGAGAGAGGAGAAGAGAAGAGCGATGTGATTTGGCAATTAGGCAGTAAAGGAAAGAAAGAAAACTACGGCCTCAGCAGTTTGATGTTCATGTACAGGAGACATTTCCTTTTGCTCATTTCAAATGAGAGAAACCCAATATGTTATCTTGTGGCCGTTCTCATTTTACCTTATCTGCATCTATTCTATTATGTTTTCGGAGCCTTTACAATTTGAAAAATACAAAAAGTGAAAATTTTATATAAATATATGCCAAAGATGCAATAATCTCCTGAATTTTGATAAAATGTGTAATTTTATCTCATATATTTATTTTAGTATAATATTACTTTTAATATTTCAAAAAATTATTTCATTTTATTTTTATTAAAAAAATAATTTTAATTTACTATATTTACTGATATTGTTGCATGATTCACTTTTATCTAACCATTTATCATTATATATTAGCTATTATTACGTGTCATTTTTTTTCTCACTCCTTTTATCTTGTAATGAAATGGAAGTAAAATCATTTTTAATCAATTATCACTATCACGTGTAATATATCACATCTTTTTTCTCGTTTATTTTTCTTCTTTTCTCTCTCTCTCTCTCTTGTTTTTCCAAGAACTAGACCGTATATCCATGAAGCAGGGGCCAAGAGATACCTAACCTACTAGTAATCGGCTAATTAGTATTATTGACATTATATTTAGCTTTAAAATTTTTCAGCCTAAGAGCCGATTTTTCAGTCAAGAATCTACACATAAGCTTCATTCCGCAACTTTAATATTTTTGATGCCAACACCACCGGGACAATTTTTTGAATAATGTAGTTTAAAAAAATAATTATTAAAATAGGGTGTTTGAGAAAAAATTTACGAAAATAGGGTTGTTGGAAGATAGAATCTGAAATCGCTGGTGGGACCAACGGTTTCAGACGTGAAACCGTTGGTGGGACCAGCAGTTTTAGACGTGAAACCGCTGGTCCCACCAGCGGTTTCAGAAGTGAAACCCGACCCCCCCCCCTCCTCACCCCTATATAAATCTTGCCCGATTCACCGTCTGCTTCTTCACAGCTATATAAATATTGTCCGATCACTCACCGTTTCCCAAAAACGAAAAATTATAAACTCATCTATTTCAATTTTTGTTCGTGTACGGGCAAATATCCAAGTAGAAGATATATTTATGTCGGATCAATAATATTTTCTACAGCATTATCATAAAAGGTCAGTAAATATTTATTTATTTTTATGTATAATTATATATATTCAATTTTATTTTAAATATATGATGATGGTAATTTTATTTAGTAAAATACATAAATTATCGTGACAGCTTATATTTTTATAAATAATTTTAATAATATTTTAATATTATTATTTTGACTATTATTATTACTGATATTATTATTATTATTATTATTGTAATCATAATTGTGATTATCTTAATTATTATTATTATTGTTGTTATTAATATTATTTATAATATTATAAAAGAAATAATAATTATTATTGAATAAATAAAATTATATAAATTAATTAATGAAATATTTTAATATTTTGTACATATAGGTAGTTGAAAGATGTCGACGTATACTGACTTTTATTTGCACACCGGAAGAGAAATAAGTGTTGGAGCATCGGGTTTTCAGTACAATGTATGTGGTCCAAATGCCGTTACAAGGAGAATGAGAGTTAAAAATAAGCCGACTCTTCCTGAATTGGTTCATAAAATTCACGTGAAATTGGGATTAGGTATGAACGATGTGATTTCTAAAATAATTTACAAAAGTCCAATGTACAATCGCGGATCGTTATGTTGGACTTCCATGGATTTGGCGGATGACGAAGATATAGATGCAATTTATGATAATTTGATGAGATATGATGATTATAACTTGGTAGAATTAATTATTGAAGTTGGTGAGGGAGGTGCAGGAGCTAGTCGACCCACTTATGGACAAGGATATCAATATACAAGTGAGGCATTGGAAAGAGAAATTATCGAGGCGGGTCGTCAGCAAATGTTTAATGAAGTCAGCCCTAGTCAGCATACACAGTCCAATCAGCTGCGACAGTCTATAACTCGAATGGATGGTGAATTACTTGGAACTCAAGTTAATGTCAGTTCAGGTCAAGCTCAATTGCGCCGATCAGTTAGCCAGGTGCCTAATGCAATGGTGAGTCAACCAAGGCGATCAATTAGCCAAAGGGTTGGTGATTTTTTTAGTAAATCACTATTTAAAAATAGATCGAGAAGTAATTCGAGTCAGAGAAATTTTGTTGGGGAAGTAGCTGCACAGCCAAGTCATGTTACAGAACCCGATAATCAGCGATATTCGATATCCCATATCCCAGGTGCCAGTCGAAGGCGTTCTGTTTCCCATGTACCTGATGACAAGCCATGACGATCCATTTCTCATGTTCCACCGGATAATCAACGCCATTATGTTTCCCAGATTCCTGATTTAAATCAGCAGCCTTCAGTTCAACAGGTTACAGACATAACGACTAGTCAACATGGGCAATCTTTCAATAGAAGAGATATGGATTTACTTTGTGATAACATTTTCGGCAACACTGAAAATATAAGTGCGAGCGAGGGAATTGGCTATAATGCTAACACCACAGATTGTGGACAAGAAACGTCAATGTCTTTGGGAGAGAATGATGATCTTAAAGATGCTCCAATGTACAATGATTACGTATCGCCTAATGACGATGTTAAGGCTGAAACAGTTAACATGATTGCAGATAGTGATGGCGATGATTCTGATCACAATGAATATGCCAGTCCATTAGCATCGTTGCATCAGATAGAGGAGACAGGGCAGGCAGACTTTGTGTTCCCGTCGGAGCATTACTCAGAAATAGATTTCAATGCAGCCCAAATCCCTATTTGTGAAGATCTTCACTTTGCAATTTGGGATGGTGTGTCCGAGTTATCGACAGGCTTAGTCTTTAAAAGCAAGGATGAAGTGAAGTATTGTGTGAAGAAGTATTCAATAATGAGAAATGTGGATTTCAGAGTTGTTGAATCGAAGCCAAATTATTGGGTTGTGCAGTGCGCAATGGCCGATGATGGATGCAGATGGAGGTTAAGAGCTATTAGAAAAGGAAGTAGTCCTTTTTGGACTGTCACAAGATTCAAAGGACCTCATTCATGTGTTGCTGGTAATGTATCAATAGATCATCGGCAACTGGGCTCTCAAATTATTCGCAAGTGCATAACTGGCATGGTAAGTAAACAACCAACTTTACCTATTGATGTTATTATTGAGGCTGTGAAACAACAATTTAATTTTGAAGTATCGTACCGCAAGGCTTGGTACGCGAAGATGAGAGCAATAGAGTGTATATTTGGTGATTATGTTGAGTCTTATCAAAGGTTGCCAAGATTCTTAATCGCCTTACAAACGTATAATCCTGGAACTGTTTATGAGTTTGTGGTTCAAGAAAAGGAGGACCGATCAGAGAAGCAATTTCAAAGGGTGTTTTGGAGTTTTAAACCTGCATTAGATGGATTAGCTCATTGTAAGCCACTTCTGTTGATAGATGGGACGTTCTTGACTGGAAAATTTCAACAGACACTACTTATTGCAAGCTCAGTTGATGGGAACAGCATGCTATTTCCAGTTGCATTTGCTATTGTTGAGTCTGAAAATAAATCCAGTTGGGCTTGGTTTATGTCCATGCTTAGAAAGCATGTCACTCAACGTGTCGGCCTAACGGTAGTATCGGATCGTCATGCTGGTATAATGGCTGTATTCCGGGATGAACGGAGCGGGTGGAAATAACCTCTAGCCTTTCACAGATTTTGTTTGCGGCATTTCGTTAGCAACTATAACACGCATCACAGAAATCCAACAATCAAAAATCTTCTTTACAAGGCGGGTAAGTTAAAAAAAAAACGTAAGTTTGCAACTATTTTTGTAATCAATTTTACAACTTGTATGGGTTTACATATTTCTTACTTGTGTAGGTGCACAATTTCAAAGGCGCAAGTTTGAGCAACTTATGGCCAATATCAAAGAGCTTGATGAAGATTCATATAATTGGGCAATGAAGATATCACCAGAGTATTGGACACTGTCTGAGGATGGTGGTTATCGATATGGACACTTGACAACAAATATTGCCGAAAGTGTCAATAGTGCTCTGAAAGGTGTTCGTATGATGCCAATTACTGCAATTATTGAACATGTTTTGGCTCGTTTGGTGAAATTTTACAATCAGCGCAGGAAAATGTACATGGCCAAAATGGCACAAGGCTTGCGGTTCAATCAACAAATCAACAAATTCAGGACGAATATGAGGCAACCTTTCCCAGGTCCACATTTGTAATAATTGTAAATATCCACCCAGTGAATTCGCATCGGGTTTGGTTGCACGACATAACTCTCTATACAACCATGCCAGGACAGCAGATCCCCAACTATACTCACCTACAACCTCTAAATTTTCTAGCAATGGCAGCCACATCAAGTGTATGTAATTATTTGATTGTGTTGGACATAATAACCCACCAATACACCTTAGAATCCATGCCCAAGCAAAACATTCTATCTGATATTCATTTGCATTAGCTGGCAAAATATTAAAATATCTCCCCAACCATGACATTTTTACACTATGCCCCCTGAATTCATTTGCTGGAGGAACCTGACCTAAAAGACGGCCACATTCATAGGCCCAATCGTGATATAGATGTCCAGTTACAGGACGTCCATCGATGGGTAATCCGGTTAATACACCAATATCCTGCTGTGAGATTGTCGCCTCGCCAACCGAAATATGAAATGTGTGCGTCTCTGGTCGCCATCTCTCAACCAGTGCAGTTACTAAATTATTATTCACATTCATCACACCTATTTTTGACACGCCATAAAATCCTGCTAATCGTAGGTATGGAATTATTCTGTTATCAATGTTTCTATAATGATCATTCACGCCAGCTCTGCGTGTTACCAACACATTATGTTGTGCCTATAAATAATTAAATAAGGTATGAATATTATACAAAATAATTATGTACCTAAAAATAATTAAATAAGGTATGAATATTATACAAAATAATTATGTACCTACATAAAAGTTTATTACGGTTAAATAAAAAATTTACCCCTCCGTTCCAAATAGCATCGGCTCGATGTTTGCCTCTAAGCGTTAGTACATCATTTACGATGGGTCTGGGATTAATGTATTCTTCGTTTCTAAATTGATCCATCTCTTATTACCTAAATTTATTAGCACAATATATTAATATTTCATGTAACAATTTAATATTTCATATTTGACTATAGCTATAACAATTACAACAATATAAATTAATTATCTAAATTTTTTAGAACAATATAGATAATTATTTTTTTTCACATACACATAAATTTATTTTTTTAATTTATTTTCAATATTTAAATTATATACAAATCTTACCTTCTTGCTAATTCGTCGCAAAAATATTTATCAAAATACAACTGCGTAATATATATCACCTGTCAAAAATTATTTAACACCATTAATAATATTTTTAAATTTATTCATACGATAAATTACTAAAATTAACAGTTAATTTATTCGTCATAATTTTTTAATTACTTTAGACACTAACAGTACAATTTAATTCAACTGTTAAACTATAATCATTTTAAAAATCATAATAAACAAATAATTAATAACATATTAAATTAATAATCAATTAAATAAATGTCTATTACATTCAAACAATATTAAATTAATACTCAAATATATAACTAAATACATGCTTTATTAATTAAATTAAATCACAAAAATCATAATATTACAAAATAAATTTAATCATGTTTTTTCTAATTATCTACTTAATATTATTTCTTTAATTATTTATAAATAATTACTATTTTATTTTTTGTAATTATAATTATTATAATTATTTTATTAAATATAACATAACACATAATATAATATATTTATTATAAAATATAAAATAAAAAAAATTAAATGAAAGATGAAAAAAAAAATTTACCTTGAATGAGAAGTTGTAGAAGATATATTGAATGAATGGATCGGAGCCTTGGGAGGACTACGGCAATAAGGCACTCCCTTAATTTATAGGGCAATTGCCCTTAAAAAAAATTGCCCTTCTGGGCACGGAACCCGACGCGACAAGACAAGAGGGACGCGTGGGGGACAACTTCCTGCCACGCCTAAAACCGTTGGTCCCACCAGTGGTTTCAGGCGTGGCAGACCTCCTGTCCCCTCCGCGTCTCCCAATAACCCTATTTTCATAAATTTTTTTCCAAACACCCTATTTTAATAATTATTTTTTTAAACTACATTATTTAAAAAATTGTCCCAACGCCACCCTGGTCCACCAATTTGCAGACTTGATCCCAATTAACAAAGTGGACTTTGCGGCTTTCGTTAGAAGAGCCGCAGAAAAAATTATGACGCAATTGTTCCATTTGCTCGCATATTATCGCATGGCATATGTCGGGATGGCCAAGAGCATTGATTTAACAAGGCTCAAATGGTTAGCTAGAGAGAGGGACTCAAGCTTCAAAGGAGACCCTGCGAGTTCTCACTTTATCGAAATTAGCCCTGCATTTCTGTTGGACCAGCGGCTAAAAGTAGTACACTTTTGCAATCTTAATTAAAACCAACATTAATCATTACATAACATGTTTAAAGCTTCCATTTCACGTCTATTTCTATTTCTAAATTCAAACCGTGAGTTGGAAGTTTCTCATCAGTGCATCGTAGCACCGTTTAATCACCATACGCATGATTATGCAGCGCATACGCATGCATCGCGCACCCGATCGCGACTCTAATTTTTTAATGTCTATTTTTATTTTTCAATTTAATTCAGTAAACTTGTTTATTTTGTTTTTTTATGTCTCAATAAACATAATAAAAGTTGAGAAATTAAATAAAAATAGTTTAATAAAACACCACTAAATTGAATATTATTTTTCTATAGAATACAAAAAAAAAATTGTAGATTATTCATAAAGTGTCGATGAATTTATTTTTGAAATATTTTTCCCAAATAAATAAATTAAAAAAGATGTAATTTTAAAATACCAAAGGTAGATCTTATACATAAATATGTTTAGGTGGGCACTTGTAAATGGGTGCCGATATCATATCATGTTGGTGGATCCTTAATAAGGTTTCCACGTTGTGTTCTTTTTTTTTTTCATCAAAACTAATTATTAGTCTCAATGTTTATCATCAATAATTACTAGTCCCAATTTTTTATTAAATAATATAATAATAATATCCTCGCAGATATTAAAAAAAATGCCAATAGCACAAAATTACAAAGGAAGAAGAGGAAAAAGGGTTTAATTTTTCACTATTTTTAATTTACCCTCTAAACAAATTGATAAGTCACGAAATTTCATAAAGGGCACCTCTATTTTAGATGAAGCAGGTTGGAGAAATAAGAAAAAAGTTCCGATCGGATCCTTCAGACAGGAAAACTTGCAACAATGCTTAGCCCAACGAATTCGGACTTCAGCACTCTGACGCTCAAATTAGCTATTGGGGTAAAGGCGAATAGATAAGTCAATAGTGAGAGAGAGAGAAGGGATCTCCTTCTAAGAGTGAAATCTATTATTTATAATCTGGAAGTGTTTGGAGCAGTGTACGCAACAGTGTCCTTACTCTGTGATAAGCATGACCTATTTCTGTAAGCAACGACGATTGTACAATGGCATGTTTCAGACCATGTCAGTAAGACGTCTAATCTGATTGGACAATCTCGATTATAAGAATTTCTCCCTAACTGAAGGAGTCTCTACTAGGCCCTTTCCTTGGGCCTTTCTCAGTAATATTGGGTTGTAGCCTTATTTTTTCAGATGTTATCACATGTCCCCTTTCGGATAGTTCGATAGGAGATCGAAGTAGCAATTACGTGGCTAGTTTTCTCGCGGGATTTTGTATCCCACGTTGTCCCTAACGTTTTATATTTAGACGTTGGTGGAGCAATTAAGATGGCTTGTTGATTTGCGCTCTTTTCGGAGCTAGTGAGATGCAAGAGTGCTTGAAAATAAAGACTAGTATAAGTTTGATTGATAATCATGGCATGATTATATATGATGATATGAATTAAACTTATAAGTATTTATTAGAGAACAGAGTACTGGATAGACCCGCAATGAGATACTACATGGGTTAATGTCATTAATGATCTCATAATAGTTATGTTATCGATCCTTAGACCTGAGATTATCACAGTATCCTACATGATGAACGTTATGTTTTGACATAATCAAATATTATCTTTAATTGGATAATTATAAAGATTATGATTGGACATAATGACAATCATGCAGAGGATAGTGAATAATAAAGAAGGAATTTATCCCTCTCTTATGAGAGAGATATCTATTGGGCCCCTCGATAAGTTAGACTAAGAAATGCATGACCGTGCTCAAATGAATTGATAGAGTGATCAAGATCATTTGATATTATCAGTCTACTTAGTGATCGAGAAATTATATATTTGGATTGTATAAGTTTGACATGGACCATGACTTATGTTCAAATAAGATATCGTGTGACAAAAGAATTATAACATCTTCTATTAGGTTAAAATCAAATTATCGATATTCATATTATTTGGGTAGTCATAATGTCTTGCTAGATGCCGCTTATGACCAGTGGACCCGTGGTGGGATTGGAACTCACTGCTAATATAATATGAACCTATTGGGTCGCACACATAGAATGTAATGAATGGACTGAGTGTTAATTTAGACATTTCAAATTTTATTTTGTAATAAATTAAAATTCAAAATACACAAAATAATCATAATAATATTTAAGATTATTATTATTATTATTATTATTATTATTATAAATAAGAAATAAGGTATTTATTATTTTAATAAGAAAAGTAGGCCTGAAGTTTTCTCTCTCATTATTAGGGTTAGGTCAACTATATATATATATAGTGATGTATATATAAAATCCTAATTAAACTTAAAGGAAGAGTTGTAGCCGCCACTTGAGAAGAAAAAAAAAAGAAAATCGTTTTTCTTATATAATCTCAAAAGAGAGAAAACAAACCCCAGCCACCAAGGAAGGGAGCTAGTATCCCGAGAGATTTTATTTGTTGCATTCATGTGTGGATACCGGTAGAGGGTGTCGTTTCGCGTAAAGTCGCACTTATAATTCGATTTATCTACACTTCGAGAGGTTGGTAATCGTTACACTTCTTTTTTTATTGAATCAATTGGATCACTTGGATCTATGGTGGGTTTCCCTTTTCGCTACGAATTTTTCATTTAATATTTTGAAACCCAATAGTATTTATCGCATACATATATTTGTGGGCATCAATATCTTTAGGAGGAGGTGGAGTTACCTGATAAGGTTGTTGTCCGTTTAACGACCCCTTGTTAGATTTCATCTGATGCACCTTTAGCAATCTCCCCTTTGTCCTTAGCTAATGCGCCTAACAAATTTTATCCTTTTCCAGTTCGCCGTTTTCTTTTTCATGTTGGCTGTAAGCGCAAAATAATAATAACTCGATGATGGAATGGGTTGACCTGACAGGGTTTTTGTTTGCGTTTGCTTGGTGCACATTTTTCGAGGGGTGTAAGCGTGACAAATGGACTCTCGGATCTGTGTGCCAAGTAGCACGCCAACAGACTCATCCTTTGCTCTTATTTTCTTTAGATCATCCTTATACGATTGGTTAGCCGCCCAAATGTCATTTTTCAAGCATCGCTTCATCTCCTTGACTTAACGACGGATGCTTCATATTTTGCATTTTGACGATTGGCTTTTCTTTATGGCGCTTTGGTTTTTGGTCGTGTATTAATGAGGCGAGAACGCATGACATCTTTATTAATACCTTGTAATCAAATTTGCCTATAAAAAAGGGTTTCCTTTTACTATCCTATGCTACCCTCTTCTATATCTTCTTATCTTTTTATTTCCTCATGTCTATTACGCCTTGGCTATTGAGTTTGAACATAAGGCCTCCAGATTTCCAACATGCTATCACCAGATTCACCATTTTAGAAAGATGAATGAAGAAATGACCTCTTATCTTATTTGGATATGGCTTGTGTCCACGAATCATACGATTTGCTGCTCCAGCGACTCTCCTTTCCTGGCACAAGGCTCTCACCTGATCATGGTGGTGGATACGTATCTATACTTTCCTCTCCATTTGTCTTGGTGTTACCTTATTGTCAGGGGATTGCTATAAGAGGTGGTCTTGTTGCGGAGGCAGTGGTCGAGGTGGCAGCGATGCTCTTTTCCTCCTTTCTCCCTGTTATCTTTTCTTTCTTTGCTTTTTCGTTTCTTGTAATTAGCCTTCTTATTCTTATTCTCCTCCTCCTTTTTGTTCTTCCCTCTCTTTTCCTTTCTTTTATCTTTATTTTTTATTTTGTGGGAGAGGAAGTAGGGATTTTTAGCCATGCCTTTCCAGATAAGAAGAATAGCAGCTGATTAACAAGAATGCTTTTTATGTAAATCGTACAAAGAGCAATATCTATGTACTTTGTACTCTTTGAATGAATATAATTTCTTTATTATCACATCTCTACTCCATTTTTTTTGGCATTTTGTGATGCCAATAAAAAGGAGTTATTGAAACTAGTGTGAAGGCGATAACTTATACTGAAATAACAATGATTGAGTAGCACTTATCTTTTTTTCAAAAGGTGTTGCATTATTCTGAACGCTTTGTTCCTCTTAAACCATATTCTATAGTCTAGGTTCTGAGGGCAGCTATGATCAAACTTTTATTGGAGAAGTCTCCTGGCTTACCAACCGAATATAGTGAGCACTTTGTTTGATGGCAATCTTTCTTCCTCCTTTTTGTTGGCCATTGTGGCGAGGCTAGTGGGCTGGCTTCCAATCCTGCTGACAACAAATTGGGTCGGTGATTTGTTTTTCGATTTAATCCTTAGATTTTGGAAAAGTAGAAGAAGGTGGTATCTTAATCGTTCAATCTATCTGATTCCCCATTCATATTTCCTTCCCCCTTTTCTTTTCTTTCTCCTTTTTCTCTTTTTTTTTTTGAATTTTAGCCCTTTTCCATTTATGGCTTTCCATGCCTTTATGCCTTAATTTGGGGTGGAGGAATTCCTTTAAAGATGTTTCTTGAAATACGACTCGAACTCCTTTATGGGAAAGATGACCTTTCTGTGGGGACTATTTTTATTTCGGGTGAACGTGATCCGTTTTACGAAACAAGTTGCTCATTACATTAATGCAAAATGACAATTTCACTGATCTTTTGATTGGGATATTACATGATTTCACCGATCTTTCGATCGGGATATTACATGCTTTTATCGATTTTTTGATCGGGATATTACATGCTTTCATTGATCTTTCGATCGGGATATTACATGCTTCATCGATCTTTTGATCAGGATATTACATGCTTCATCGATCTTTCGATGGGGATTCTGTTGCTTTTGCGTTCTTCTCTTGGAAAGGAGACATCCTTTTAGAGCCTTCTTTGCCTTAACCACTTTTCCTGTACGACTTATTTGGGCTTTACTCTATCATTTCGTGGGCCGCCATAAAGAGGGGTGATTCTTCATATCTTTTTCTCCTTTTTTTGACTACTCTCCTCCAGTTGTCTTCATCTAAAGATATCGATACTACCTTTTCTTCGGGATCTCCCTTCTCCAATTCGACTTTTTTTTTTTCATTACTTTTCGTACTGGGTAGGTTTGCGGAAGGAAGTGGTGTCCCAATGCAATCTTCTGGCTCTGGTTTTGGGCTCTACCTGATTCTTACTTAACCTAGTATTTGTACACTCTATGAGATCTTCACAGAATCTGTGCATCCTCCTCTTCTTTATGGCATTTTGTACTTTCCACCCGACGGTTTCTTATGTAGTCTCGAGGAATTTCATGAAAACCTTGTATCTCCGCAATGTGACGGTGAGTTTGCATGTTACTTGCAAGTTGTAGAACCTGGGCTTTTCTACTCAGCTGTCGTGTCTCAACGAAAACACCAAATGATAAGTCACGAAATTTCATAGAGGGGGCACCTCTATTTTAAACGAAGCAAGTTGGAGAAACAAGAGATTAGTTTCGATCGGATCGTTCAGATGGGAAACTTGCAACAATGCTTAGCCCGACGAATCCGAGCTTCAGCACTCCGATGCTCAAGTTAGCTATCAGGGTAAAGGCGAATAGATAAGTCAATAGTGAGAGAGAGAGAGAGAGAGAGAGAAAGGATCTCCTTCTAAGAGTGAAACCTGCTATTTATAGTCTGGGAGGATTTGGAGCAATATGCGCAATAATGTCCCTACTCTATGATAAACATGGTCTATTTTTGTAGACAGCGGCGGTTAGACAGTGACGTGTTTCAAACTCTGTTAATAAGATGTCTAATCCGATCAGATGGCCTCAATTATAAGAATTTCTCTCTAACCGAGGGAGTCTCTGATGGACCCTTTTCTTAGGCCTTTTTCAGTAATATTGGGTTACAATTTTATTTTTTCGGATATTATCAAAAATAATTATAACAATTAACCGTTTTATTAATCTAAAATAGTGATGAGAGTAAAATGAATATTACTTATACATTCTCTATTTTTTTTTTTAATTTCCGGGTTTGAGCATTGGATCTATTGACCAGCCACACAAAGACTTCTAATCCCATCGGATTTTTCCAAGACCAGGCTCTCCATCTTTTGATATTTCATGACTTATTAGTAAAATTGATTTGTTTTACAAAGCTGAAAAGTCAACATAAATATTGCTATCTAATTATTCTTGTACTCTTTCTTGATTTCTTAATTTTTCTTTTTTAATTATGTGGTGTGTTCTAATTAAATTAAGACTTGCACCCTTTTTTTTTTTTTTGAGAAAAAGAAGAAAAAAAAAAGAACGAAAATCCGCTAAATAGAAACCGTCGTAGAAAATATATTACCCATGGTATCGCTAGATTATTCCTATGTTGATTTAATAATAGGTTATTCTTATGTTGATGATGTAATCCGTTGACTAAAGTTTTCGGACTAAGAAGATAATGCCTAACGAGTAAAGCGAAGGAGTGAGCCGCCCCACAATTACAATTGCCCAATGGCATACTTTGTGTCGTTGCTCGGTGCAACTATAAATTTCTTTTCTACAACTAACCCTTGGCAGATTTTTTATCTCGACAATGGGATTTCAGAATGTGATGAAAACCATTAAAAAATTTATGTAGGAAAAGTTAGGTTAATTAATTTATATTACTTAATTATTCTACTTTTACTCCAAAAGTTACAATGTAAAATATTTAATAGAAAATATTTAAATTTATAAAAATATTTAAAAAAATTATTTTAACTGAATTTTAAAATGAATCATACCAAAATTTCTTGTTAATAGACTGCATATATAACACATAGGCCTTAGTATCAAGCTGTCACATTGGATGGGGATCATATTAGCCCCCATATTACAATCACGCCACATTTCATAAAACTTTTACGTATGATATTTTTTCATTGATTGTAATGTAACAGTTGATATAATACGTATTTTACTAAATAGGCTAATGTGATGGTCAAAACAAAAATTTATGGTTTACTTTCTTTTGAAATAAGACCCAAATAACTTTTTTAAAATATTTTTATAAATTCAAATACTTATCCATTAAAGAATTTTATTTCGTAATTTTTCGATCAAAAATATAATATTCCAACGATTATGGATGAAACGGTGACAATATATATATATATATAAACTTGAAAGAACTTGAGACGGTTCTTATTTCCATTTATCCGTTGTCCTACCCCATAAAAATAATAATAACAATAAAAGATTTATGTCCCTTTCAAAAACCCATATATATATATATATATATATATATATATATATATATATATATATATATATATATATAATGTTTTGCTTTTTCTATGCGAAATTTTATAAACTTTTAGATTTTAACATAAGTTCAAAATGTCACCTCGAAGTATCTCTTGAAGACATATATATATAATTTGAAACTTGAAAAAAACAAAAAATTGAATGAGTTGAGAAAGAAGATTTTTCTATAAACTATGAATCAAAACATTGGCTTCAATATTTTTAAAGGAAATGTCTTTAGATGAATATTTTGAGTTTGAATTATGAATGCAAATTTAAAAGAAACATTTTATAGCTTTGCTTGACACCAGTCAGATTAATAAATTTTAAACATTAGATAGTGATGAAAATAAAGGCCATAATAGGCAAAAATGAATATCATGATTTGGATTTTTTTTTCTTTTTAAGTCAAGTTTACTATATTTTTATACAAGGAAGTGATATATAGTCCAATAAATGTTAAAAATAGATATTTAATTTGAAATCTCTCTGGCTTTTAATTATGCCAAAAATCTCATATCAAATACTAGGGCTGTAATTTGGAAGTGTTAAGTCAATGCAATTACTAATGATGTATTCATATTAACTTTTTGAATTTTAAAGATAATTTGTTTTGTAGGTGTGATGTCACACTACATATGTACTAAATACATACTTGTAGGGGGAAATACATAGAATATAGTCTTTGGAGAGCAAACTGTGGAAATAATGGTGGCAAACATTTTTAGTGGGAACGAATTTACACATTTCTATATTTATGAGGAAAATAAAAAACATTTTTTTTTTGGAGCGAGCAGAATAGTAAAAATATTATATAACAGAAATAATTACATAAAAATCTGGGTGTTTTTAAATTTAAATCTTAATTTTTTTTTTAAATAATTCAAGCCTTATCTACGTTGTCGTTTTGATTCAAGTGAATCGGTAAAATTTCCATCCATTTAGCGAATGGAAACGATCTTGGCATTTTGTTGGCAGAAAGATGGTCACCGCTTACATGGAAATAATTTAGATTATTCGATTGGCTAATCAAAATATATTAACTGCTTTAGTCAGCTAATTGAACGGTGCGTAGGATGCAGTGCACTCACACACATGCCGAATCGTCTTCCCATTAAATATTGTCCCTTTTGTTCCTATAAATACCTTATAAATTTTGGAAGCAGCATGTAGAATTTTGTTACAACGTGAGATGAAGTTTGAACATAAATTGTAAGAGCAGAAAAATATAGAGAATTTTCATTTCAAACAAAAATGTTAATCTTTACATGACTTGATTGTCTATTTTCAGAATTTGTAAATCAACCAGTGCTTTTGTCCATGAAAAATTCATACAAATCTCGTCCTTCCAATTTTATTTGCAGAATCACACCAAACAAAAGACCCTGTCAATAATGCTACTGTGGCCCCCTCTTTCCACTCAATTGATTCACCCCATTACCGGTTATAAATTCCACTGTCCTTAGTTGGGTTTTGATGTTTCTAGTCTCTTCTCCAATGGTTTCTTGCTGTACCTACGCCATTGTTCTTCTTCTTGCTCTATTGCAGAGTTGGGTCCTTCTAACTCTTGCCAAGACCAAAGTGGGTTTTCTTTAAACTGCTTCCCTCTTGTTGTGTTTCTTAGTTACGGTTTGTAGCAAAGTTTAATGCTTTCTTTTTTCTTTTCTACATCAGGTTTACATTGTGTATATGGGAGATAGGCCCTATGATAAACCTGAGCTGGTTCAGGATTCCCACCATAATTTTCTCTCAGATGTTCTTGGGAGGTTTAATATATTGCTATATTCTCTTTATGGTTATGGCAATTGATTTTTTCTTTGTAGTTTTTTTTCTTTTTTCTTTTTAGTATTATCATGAATTTATGTTTCTGTACTCCCACAACTGGAAAGTAGAATACTAATGAGATTCTTGCTAATTGCTATAACTTGTATCACTTAATCCCCTTATAATCTAATCTCCAATGCCTTTTGCACTCATACTTTATACAGATTCTTTTGTCTAATTCTTATATGCTGTGTACTTTTTATCTATTGGTTTGTTTTAGTGAATCAATGCATATAATTCTCATATATTAAGACCTTTTTTTTTCACTTTATACACGTTTCCATACCTTGAGAATTATAATCTTTTACCTTCCTGATTCTTTCATGTACGTGTGTTTTGTTAGCATAATGACATTGTTAATTTTGAGCTTGATCCAATTGCACATGCTAATTGCATCCTTACTTTTTGCTTTTAGAAAACTCAACATATTGTCCCTAGTGGATGTTATGTTAGATACCATGATAGTGATAGATATCTAAGCAGAATAACATCCTATTATTTGGGTTTTGTCAGCAAAGAACTTGCAGAGGAATCAATTCTATACAGCTACAAGCATGGATTTTCAGGATTTGCAGCGGCTTTAACTAAGTCACAAGCAAAACTTATTGCAGGTGTTATAATGGTGCTGAACTGTGAACTCATTTGTCCATGAAATTGTGACTTCTAACCAGTTCTATGCTTAATTTTCTCTGTAATGATGGGATGCTGTAGAGTACCCCGGTGTTGTTCGCGTAATACAAAATAAAATTTTCAATCCGCATACAACTAGAAGTTGGGACTTTCTTCAAGTGAAGCCTTATCTGCCGAATGGAATCCTTTCAAAGTTTAATTCTGGGGTTGGGTCCATCATTGGTGTAATGGATACTGGTGGTTGCAGAGATCCTATTTTACTCCTTGGTGCAAACAATTTAACTTTCTTAAATTTTTCTTTTCTCATTACTGTTTTGGGTGTAGGTATATGGCCCGAGTCAAAAAGCTTCATGGACGAGGATATCGGACAGGTGCCATCACGATGGAAAGGAATATGTCAGGAAGGAAAAGGATTTAATCGCTCTCATTGCAATAGGTCTTATTATTATCTGTACCTATTTATATGTGCTTTAAACCCATTCTATATCTTGAATAGCATGTTAAAAGCCATCTGTTTTGTACAATGTTGGTTGTGAAAAGACCAGGATTTTCAGGGCAGCATACATCATTCTTTAACTTTTACAAATTCTAATGGTAGGCTGTATTTCACTGGATTGAAGTCTTGAAATTTGTTGCTTTGATACTTGGGAACAGGAAAATCATCGGTGCACGCTGGTATATCAAAGGTTATGAAGCTGAATTTGGAAAACTCGATGCCAATGATGGGGTTGAGTTCTTGTCTCCTCGGGATGCTAGTGGACACGGAACCCACACCTCATCTACTGCTGCTGGAGCTCTAGTTGAAAATGCAAGTTTTATGGGACTAGCTCAAGGAATGGCAAGAGGAGGTGCACCATTAGCTTGGCTGGCTATCTACAAAGTTTGTTGGGCTACTGGTGGCTGCAGCTCTGCTGATCTTCTTGCTGCATTTGATGATGCAGTCTTCGATGGTGTTGATGTGCTTTCAGTATCTCTTGGCTCAAATCCTCCACTTGCTGCTTATGTTGAGGATCCAGTAGCCATTGGTTCCTTCCATGCTGTAGCTAAAGGAATTTCTGTAGTATGCTCTGCAGGAAATTCCGGTCCTCATCCGCAGACTGTCATAAACACTGCTCCATGGATTGTCACTGTAGCAGCAAGTACCATTGATAGAGCTTTTCCTACCGTCATTACCCTGGGAAACAATCAAACTGTGGTGGTAACTATGTTCCTTTTCGGTCGTCTTTAATTTTTGCTTTATATTTGCATTCTATAAGCATGTAGATCATATAAGAATACATCCTTTTTTCAGTAAAATTTCATACATAAACTATTGCCTTATGGACCTAGAAGTAAATTTTATTTTCTCAAACAGGGTCAGGCTTTGTATACGGGGATGAATATGGACAATTTTTACCCTATTGTGAATGGAGAAGATATAGCGGCTTCTGATGCAGATGAAGAGAGTGCAAGGTACATTATCTTGTCTTCTTCCTTGTATAAAAAATGTATGAGCATTTCTCAATTTCAGTGGTCATAATCAAGTGCATATTCTGATAGCGTTTACCTTCCACAGAGCTTGTGAGTCAGGAACCCTTAATGCCACTTTAGCAAGAGGGAAAGTAATCCTGTGCTTTCAATCTAGAACACAGAGGTCAGGCACCACTGCCACAAGAACTGTATCAGATGTTGAGGGTGTAGGTCTTATCTTTGCGCAGTTTCCCAACAAGAATGTGATTATCTCCATGGGTATCCCATGTGTCCAAGTTGACTTTGTAATCGGAACATATATTCTCACATACATGGAGGCAAATAGGTAATATGTACTATGGTCATCTATTGGTAATCAAGTACGATCAACATATCTTCTAATGTCACTAAGCTATGAGATAGTGCATGTATGAATTGCATTAGCTAACAAAGCATTTCATTAACAGAAATCCAACAGTTAAGTTTGGCTTCACGGAGACAGCCGTTGGAAAACAAATATCCCCAGAAATTGCTTACTTCTCTTCCCGAGGACCCAGCTCCCTCTCTCCCACCATATTAAAGGTATTTATTATTATCTATTCATTTGGAGAAATGTTGTTTCTGCAGTCCATATATTTAACATATTCATGTGTTTTATGCAGCCGGACATTGCTGCTCCTGGGGTTAATATCTTGGCTTCCTGGTCCCCTGCTGCAATTAATAATAAAGTAGCTCTGTTAAACTTCAAACTCGAATCAGGGACATCCATGGCTTGTCCACACATATCTGGTATTGTGGCTCTTCTAAAATCTACATATCCAAAATGGAGTCCTGCTGCGATCAAGTCTGCACTTGTCACGACAGGTAAGAAATAAATTTGCTTGTTGGTTCCTGCCATGATTACGTTCCATAATCAGTGCTATTTTCCATGTCAGCTTCTATAGAGGACATATTTGGTCAAAATATTGTCGCCGAGGGAGCTCCACACAAGAAAGCTGATCCATTTGATTATGGAGGTGGTCATGTTGATCCTAACAAAGCTTTATTTCCTGGCCTCGTATATGACATGGGAATCTCTAATTACGTTAGTTTTCTTTGTTCAATGGGTTACAATAATTCTGCCATTAGCTTAATGACTCAAACTCAAACCGTGTGCAAGAAATCAACCAGCTCCCTTGTTAATCTTAATCTACCTTCTATCACCATTCATGAGCTGAAGAAGAAGCTAATTGTATCAAGAACAGTCACAAATGTTGGTCCTGTTAATTCTGTCTACGCTGCTCGTGTTCAAGCTCCAGTAGGCACTCATGTGAGCGTTAAGCCATCCATATTGTCGTTCAATTCTTCGGTAGGGAAGCTCAAGTTCAAGGTAACCTTTTATCCCCAGTTAAGGGTTCAAGGAAGATACTCATTTGGAAATCTATTCTGGCAGGATGACTTCCATGTAGTGAGAATACCTTTGGTAGTTAGAATTGTAATTGATAATTTTTATGCTGAAACATGACATGAATGTGCCTAACTGAATCACATTTTGAGAATATCATGTCATTGGTTGCATTCGTCGTGATCGAATGTCATTTGAGAATGTCGGAAAACAAAATAACTACCAGGTTGTTATTGAAGTCTTAAAGTTAAATGCAAGAGCTTGTAATACAATTGTTTTATTTTTCATTTCTTTGTTTGGAGTTTTGAACAAGTGAAAATACATCAATGTTATATTTTTGGAGTAATAGTACCATGAACTAGGAGTGTTCAAAAATATGTTGCTCCGATTACGACCGGGAATTACACATCATCTTACCAAATAAATTTCATAAATTAAAATATATTTAATAAATTAAGTTCAAATTTTGTCATAATCTACACAATCTATTTTTTAACCCCCATACCATGAACACCAATTTTTTTTTTTTTTATGTATTTCATTTTTATGGTGGATGGTAAGCGGACTTAACACGTACCGCTATATGGTCTAGCAGTAAAAACATTAACGCATGAAAACATGTTTTATAATCTAAATTCCGTCACAAATACGGCATTGATCGCTAGTCGGTAAAATACTAAAATTAGATCAAACACAGTAGATTTGTTTAAGGATGTTTCATGATAACTAGCTAGGGTGTCCCATTTATAATCGTTAGGTGGTGTAGGTAACCAGCAGTAACCAATTCCCTCCACTTCAAGGTACGTGATATTTAAAAATTACATAGCCATGAAAATGACTTTAAAATTTGAAATTTCAAATAATTATTTGGAGTTACATCTACAAACTTTTTTGTGATGTTGCTTGATATCATATGAAACCATGAAAAATTGGTTTGAAATAGAAAAACCATTTTTTGTCCAAAATATCTATATAATATTGTTTTTTTTCTGAAAAAAAAAATAAAGTATAAATATAAATACAAAATAATTGAAATTTAGATAATTTTAATGAATTTTTTATAAATAATATAAAAATTATAATTTATAATTGATGAATATTTGTAATTTTTTTACTATATCTATCTTAAATATTTGTTAAAAATATTTAATAAGTTGAAAATATTATTTTATAATTAATGTTTGATGATAAATGTGTTTTTTTTAAGTATTTTTTATATAATTATATTCTCATAATATTTATAGAAAATTTTAAAAATAATATTATTTTGAAAAAAAGTAAAAAATTCAGTTGAATCCTATGAAATCGGTCGAATCAATAACCCTTTACCTCTTCGATTTTTTATCCGATCCGATTTTAATAACATTAGTTGAGAATTAAAATTTTGACTTTTAATAAAATTGAATATAAACGTTTAACCTCTTATTTTGGAAAACGTCAAGAATCTGGTTTCGATTCGATCCAACCCCTGATCATAACATATATGTGTATATAATAATAATAATAATAATAATAATAACAACAATAACATATATGTGTAAATAATAATAATAATAATAATAATAATAATATGTTGTTTTTTATGATTATAAAATTTTGACAGAGAAGTGAACCAAATACTTCCCAGTATATTGCTCTTATTGGTTGATTTGACACTTGAAGTAACTGATAAATCTTCAATTCAGTGGTACTGGTATAATATCTGGAATTCAAGTGCTAATAAATCTTCAATTCAGTGGTACTGGTATAATATCTGGAATTCAAGTGCTAATAAATTTGGCAATGGTTAAAAGAAAAGAAGGTAACAGATATAAGTATTTATGCATGCAAGCATTTGGTGGGTTGATTGATATGGTCAATGGTGGTGTTTGGTTGTAAGAGCTGGAAATTAGGGGAATGAAAGGGACTTTGTTTTTACTTTTAGCACTGGAATAGGAATAGGAATAGTAGTGAAGTGGAATGGAATGGGACATCCACATGGATGCCTATCAACAACACCACCCCACTTCACTCAATGGAACTACCCAATTAAACTCAGGACCTATCCAATTTTAAAACATATGTTTTAAGATATATTTCTAATTAATTTTTAATGGATAAGAATGAAATTTAAGTAAATACGTCGGACCATAATGAAAAAAATAATAGTTCAGGGGGCTATTACTAATATTTTGAAAAATATCATATATATATATATATATATATATATATATATATATATATATATATATATATATATATATATATATATGTTATTCAAATTAAAAACAGATGAAACAAAAAAACAAAAAACAAAGGGAGAAAGAAAGCAAAAGGGGGTGAGTGCTTCCTCCAAGAAAGTATGTAGGAAAATTCGGAATGCTAACCAAATCGTGATTATGTCCGATTCTTGTCGTTTATTTGAAGCTTCTCCCTATTTTCCTTCCCCTTTCTCCAACAAAATCACAAACGATAAGTTACTTTTTAAATTATTAAAAAATAGAAGGTACTATTTTATCTCTATAACTTCTCAAATTGTCAGTTTGCTGTCCAAGTTAATTTTTTTTTTTCAAAAATATTCTCAAAATTTTAAAAACTAGTGTTATTTTACGCTTTTATTGTAACGTTATTTGAGGAAATTTAACACCACCAAATATATATATCGACTGAATATCCGTCCCTAAATATCCAATAGTCGTCGCTAAACGTTTGTAGCGACGGATTTCAATCTATAGGTGATATTCTTGTTGGTACCACTTTTAGCGAGAATTTGTTTTCCTCTACAAAATTGTGACAGAAATTCCCATCCTAAAATAAAAAAATCCATCGATATTTTCATTTAGACTTAGTTGTATAAGATATCAACAACAGATAAATCTATCGCTAATTCGAATATTGAAATTCTTTTACCAATGTAAATATCCATTCTTAAATGTTTAAAATTTTAAAAAATAATGCATTGACAGAAATTTCCCTCTCTATTTTTTGCAGAACAACAAGAAAATTACCAAATAAAAAAAAATGTTTCCCTCCAAAAACTATATACAACAAACAAATCCATTACATCATTAATTTACAATTTACATTCCTACATTACTATATAATACAAAAAATAATGTGATGTAGCATTACGAAAAAGATCCAACTTGATCACTTCTTTTTCTTTTTAATGGAAACATGTTAAAACATTTAAGAATTAGAAAAAAGGCTAATGAGATTTCTAGTTTTCCACAGCTGACTGAAAATCTCTAAGAAATTGAAATCAGTATGCATTCAAAAGCCACTGGATGATAATTTCACAGGAATTTACTATGATACTGAATAAGTTTTTGGACTAAACTGAAATTTTTTAGTAAAAAAACTGAGTATAAGTACCAAAAACAATCAGAATTACAATTGCAGTATTAAAAAAAATGAAGCTAATTGCTTATAAAAATTAAGAATCTTTTGAGTAGGTACACCGTAAAAGTTACGAAAAAAAGCTTCTTGGCATCGAAACAAGAGAGCATCAACCAATGTACTGATTGGATTTTGAGTTGAGAAGAAAAATGAGAATATTCTTTACTTTAATCATATATTATAGGGAAAACGTATTATATTACCCTTCATGTTATTTTAGAGGAACTGAAATGCCCCCTAATTTTTTTTTAGAAAAAAATGCTTCTTAACTTCTAAAAACAGTACTAAAATATCCATCCGTCCAAATTTCGTCTATGTCAGGTATAACGACACTGATGTGTCATGTGTGGATCTAAAAATTGATGATGTGGCGGATACATAATGAATTTAGCACCACGTCATTGTGGATCCCACCATTAATTTTATTTTACTTTTTTTTTCTTTTCCTTTCTTGTCTCTCCCTCTTCTCTCTCTACCTCTCTCCCAAAGCATGATCTATGCTCTTTCTCGCTCTCCTTGTGCCGCCATCGACAACATAATCCAATGGGTAAAAATAATACACTTAACCAAATCCATGGGTCCCATATAGTACAGAAGATTGGAGAGTAGAGTTTCGTCAATACCGAACACCCAAGCATCCTTCCCATCGTCGGCAATCTTAACGATCTTAGTGAAGGAAATCAAATCAAAAGTGATGACCAAGGAGTCGGAGAGGTAGCGTTCACTCGTCATATAGTTTTCAACAAAGCTTTCGCATTAGGGAGGAACTATAACGGCCCGAGTCATAAGAACCCGAATAGCGTGGTTGAGCCAATTTGATTAAGTAATAAGGTTATTAAAAAAAAGAGAAAAAGTAACAGCAATTAAAAGAAAGAGAAGAAAGAAGATAAAAGAGGAAGGAAAGAAGGGAAAAATAGGGAAAGATTGGAGAGAGAGAACCAGCGCCTGTTAATAGCTACGCCGGCCACTCCCGTCAGCAGCAACGCGCGCGTGTGCTGTCATCTCTTCCCCATTGCAGGCATCCACCTCCACCTACGGCACTGTTTTGTCCTGACTTTCTTCTCCCCTTGTTGAACCCACTTCTCTTTTTTCCGGCAATCGGTGATGGCAACTGAAGATGTGAGTAGCGTCGGTGAACTCCCAGCAATAAGGTGGTCTTCCCTGTGACTTTTGCCTCTCCTCACTCACCGGCAGCGCATAGATTGGAGAGGGAGGCAACCAGCGATTTAAGTGCATTTTTCAGCCAATCCATGGAGCATTAGGGCGCGCGAAACCCATTAGGGGGTTACCTGTGACCTTAGCTACAAGCGAACAACACCGGCCTATCTCTGGCGAGGCTCCGACGAGCATGGTGATGGATGAAATTGAGGAAAAATTTGGAAAATTTCGTTCTAATTGGTATGTGATTACCGAATTCACTTTGGATTAAATTGTTTAAATGAATTTTGATATTAGGTTATTTATTGGGTAAGTATTGCTAATTTAAGATTAAATTTGAGTTTAAATATTTTGTTGATGATTTAAATTTAATACATAAAGGAGGATACTAATGATAGGAACTCTTTTTGTTTTTGTTTTTTTTTTGGAGATAGTTTTAAAGTTCTAGTTTCAAGAGTGAATATTAGATTTGTTGTTTTAATTTCTCTACTTTGTTAAACTTGGAATTGTATTATTTGTTAAAGATTGTAAATTGATGGTTAACATGTTGTAAGGGGATTATCTCTTATGTGTATGTGAAGCTTAAATACAATGGTCGTGATAATTAGTATTTTTAATGAATGATAGAATTATGTGTGATTTAAACTATATGAAATCTCGAGTAGCTGTGGTAATAGTTAAATAAATTAATAGCTAAATTGATTTTACAATTAAATTGATTTATTTGTTCCTTTTATAATCCAATTTATTTTCATTAAGTTTCACTATTTTGTAATGGGTTTATTAAACTAATGGATTAACTTACAATTTAATTTTGTAGTAAAGTCTAGTAAATTGGAGAACAGACATGAAGATAGAAATGGTAGGTGGAACTAGAACTTAAGGCAACTGAGATTGTAAATAATTTAAGTAGTAATTGAATTGAAGTTTTAATTATGTCCTTGATATATCAGTAATTTTCTAAAAATAACTAGTAATAAATGGTAATAAGTTGAACGTTCTTAAATTTTATGGGAATATTCATAAAATCGTTGCCTATATTTACTATGTTTAGTGCTAAGAAGTTATGCTTGGGCATATATGTATATACATATGACCCATATTTCTGTATGTAATTTTTTTTTAAATATAGTATGAGGTGTATGTGCTTATTGGTATAAGTGTGACCTTAATTTTATTTTAATGTTTAAGTTAGTTGTTAATCTGGATGGTTGAATGAAATATGTAATTAAAAGCTCAAGACATATAAGTATATATAAATCCTGAGAATATAATATATTAGTATGTCATTTCGTAAGTTGTCAATATAATGATGATTTTATATTTGCCTTAGTAAAAACTAGATATGAATTAGAGTTATAGGATAAGATTGACATGCCAATTAAGAAAGTTTAGCAATACTGCATCTTAAATACAATTGCCGGATTGGATGGCTCCAAAAACTCTTCCGGTAGATGTAATTAAATTGAGTTGTGGGTTGAATGGCTTCAAGAGCTCGGTTCATAAGTGTATATAAATAAATATGTATTAAACGATAATTGCCGAATTGGATGGCTCTGAGAGCTCTTCTGACAGACGTAATTAAATTGAGTTGTGGGTTGGATGGCTCCGAGAGCTCGGTCCACAAGTGTATATAAATAAATATGTATTAAACGAAAATTGCCATATTGGATGGCTCCGAAAGCTCTTCTGGCAGACGTAATTAAATTGAGTGTGGGTTGAATGGCTTCGAGAACTCAGTTCACAAATATATATAAATAAATATGTATTAAATAGTGGACCGCATGATTCCGAGAACTTGGTTCCGTGTTTAAACTTCGCTTATCCAACTTGGTGTAAATTTCACTTGATATACTAGGGGCAAATATTAGGATTAAATAAGAAAATAAAAGTTAATGCAAGTATTTTACCAAATATTAATAAATGATTTATAGAATTCGTATTGTGATTAATTTGAATTATGATTGAGATGGATTGATATTTTATACATATATTCGTATTGTGATTAATTGTGTGTTACACAATCTGGAGTGACATGGTCTAATTAGGAATGTGTACAATATAATTATGTATCTTTAAGTGTTCGAGATGTGATATTCATGCCCAACCTGAATTACCTATTTAAAGTACTATGTTGAACCTCAAGATTGAAGAACTACTGGTTCTGATTCCCTAAAATGGAATATGTAGGAAACTTGAGAATTGATATCTTAAGTCTGAACCAAATTGTATTTATATGATTATACACATTTTAATATGTACACTAGTTCTTGAGGACACAAGTCTTATATATATGTATAAATGTGTATATGAGTAAATGTGTATGATTACGGTAAATTAAATTGTTTTTGAAGCTAAATATGTAAATTGTGACTGATTACTCGAGATTGTGGAAATAGTTATATAATTTTAGCAATGTTCTTAGTAAATTTTCCTATAGAAAGCTGTCAATAATTAGAGGAGACTCTGTCGGAATCTTTATAAATTATATGTTAATCAAGATTTTAAATAGTAAAATTTTTTAATTGGTCCCTTTTAAGGTAACCAAACTCGAGTGTAACATCTAGTATTCAAATGTTACAACTGATCGGGTATGGGGTGTTACAGGAACGCTGATCCAAAATCTGACATTGTTGGTTTCAATAAATAGTCTCCAGCTATTGCTATATAGATCATTGCCTCCATTGTGAGTTTTATGATGGTAAGGTATCTAAATGACAAATTGAGAAATGGCTACTGATATTAAATTAAAGGGAAGGAGAATTAAAACAAAAAATACGAAAGCTGCCATTAGGATCCATGGTTGCCAAGACTAATTTTGGTGGAAGTTATGAAGATGTGACCTGCTGGATTGTAGTAGTTATTGTTAGAATGCAGCACTGGCCAGGCTTTTCACAAGGATCAGATGTTACAGCCATTTTCCATGAACATAGAGATTGATTGTTAGAAGTTCAAATCAAGTGAGAGATAAAAACAACTAATAATGCAATAAACAATGATTCAGGTTTCCAAACGTTGCTAAAATACAATTGAACCCAACATATATGTGTTTTGTTTTTCTTGTTTTCAAATGGACCTAGAAGATCATGCTTTGAGAGAGAGATAGAGAGATAAGAGGGAGGTAGAAGAGGGAGAGAAAAGAAAGGAAAAGAAAAAAAAAGAAAAAGCAAAAAAATTAATGGTGGGACCCACAATGACGTGATGCCAAACCCATTGTGTGTTCACCACATCATTAATTTTTAGGCCTACAAACGTGACACGTAAACGTTGTTATCGTTGACACGGATAGAATTTAGATGAATGAGCATTTTAGTACCCTTTTTAGAAGTTAAGGAGCATTTTTGTTCCAAAAAAAAAAGGTTCAGGGGCATTTCAGCCCATCTGGAACAACATGGAAGACATTTTAATATATTTTTCCTATATTGTATATGAATATGAGGTTAAATACTATTGATGAACCACCAAATATTTAATGCAATTGCTTTGGCAGCTAAAAGACAATATTATCTAATTTCAAATTAAGGAAAATAAAGACAATAAAGGATTATTTGAATGGTATTTTTTTAACTTCAAGAAATTAAGCCAACTGAGTTCAATTTTAAGGAAGAATAAAAGCAAAAAATAAACAAAAAATCAAACAGAAAATTGCTGGTGTACCTTATTTCCATTGGAACCTCATGATGTAGCAATATGATAGTGTATCTTATTTCCATTTTAGCGGCTGTCGCTAAAAAGTCATGTTTGTTATCTTTCTGCCTTTTAGCGACATACAGCTCCATCACTATTTTCTATATTTAGCGACGAAGTCTGTTCTGCCGCTAAAAATGCTTTGTTTTAGTGTAATAGTGCTGAGATGAGGGCAAAAATAGGGACATTATACATACCCAAGTCACATATATATACCAACGGTCAATTTACATAACATGTTCACGTCATTAACAGACTTTACCTCTACTATCTCACAGATTAAAAGAAATTATTTTGCAAAAAAAAAACAAGATAGTTTACCATTAACATTTTGTAAAAATCGTATTTTATTATCCAACTTCTTTTATTTTTAATTCAAGCTGTATTTTCTATTAAATTTTCAAAAGTAATATACTTTTAAAATAAATATAACTGGAAGAATATATAACAAATATTTAAATATTATTAAGTAAATAAATAAAAGTCTATTTCAGTCATATGAATACAAAAAATCAATTTTGTGAGACTTTTATCCCATAATTGATCAATATTTTTAGAATTAAATTAGTCAAAACTTCGCATGTTTTTAAGATAAAAAATACTCTAAAAATGAAAATTTTTATTAATTTGATATGTTTTTAATTAGATATTGCTATTTTTAGTTAATGTTTTGAAACATTCAGTATTTATTAAAAAATAATAATGTCTAATAAAAACATGTTAAATAATAATAGTTTCAATCTTTAAACTAATTTTTTTAATTTGTTAAGAAGAAGATTTATATATTTGTTAAATTGTTATGTTACTTTTTAAATTACGAATTAAAAATAAGTGTTTTTTAGTATATTTTAGGAAAAAAATTGAAAAACAAAATAGTTTTTTTCTTAGAAGTTCAAATCAAGTGAGAGATAAAAACAACTAATAATGCAATAAACAGTGATTTGGGTTCCCAAAAGTTGCTAAAATACAATTGAACCCAACATATATGTGTTTTGCTTTTGTTGTTTTCAGATGGACCTAGAAGATCATGCTTTGAGAGAGAGGTAGAGAGAAGAGGGAGAGAGAAGAAACGAAAAGAAAAAAAAAGAAAAAGCAAAAAAAAATTTAATGGTGGGATCCACAATGACATGACATCAAATCCATTGTGTATCCACCACATCATTAATTTTTAGGCCTACACACGTGACACGTAAACGTTGTTATCTCTGACACGGATGGAATTTAGATGAATAAGTATTTTAGTACCTTTTTTAAAAGTTAAAGAACGTTTTTGCTCTAAAATAAAGGTTCAGGGTCATTTCAGCCCATCTGGAACAACATGGAAGACATTTTAATATATTTTCCCTATATTGTATATATTCCCTATATTGTATATGAATATGAGGTCAAATGCTATTGATGAACCACCAAATATTTAATGCAATTGCTTTGGCAGCTAAAAGACAATATTATCTAATTTCAAATTAAGGAAAATAAAGACAATAAAGGATTATTTGAATGGTATTTTTTTAACTTTAAGAAATTAAGCCAACTGAGTTCAATTTTAAGGACTTTATATATATATATATATATATATATATATATATATATATATATATATATATATATATATATATATATATATATATAGTTAGTTAGTTAGTTAGTTAGTTAGTTCCTGGACTAATATATGTGTTTTACCGTAGCGAGTTCATCATCATGATCGGGCAACGTTGACAAAGGACAAATAAAAAAGTAATTAACTAATATATCAATTAAAGATGTAATGACATAAAATTGTACTTCATCAATAGCCACAAAAAAATTAAAAAAGCAAGAAAAAGAAAACAAAAAATTAAACAGAAAATTGCTGGTGTGCCTTATTTCCATTGGAACCTAATGATGTAGCAATATGATAGTGTATCGTATTTCCATTTTAGCGACTGTCGCTAAAAAGTCATGTTTGTTATCTTTCTGCCTTTTAGCGACATTAAACATCCATCACTATTTTCTATTTTTAGCGGCACTATATTTAGCGACGATGTCTGTTCTGCCGCTAAAAATGCTTTGTTTTAGTGTAATAGTGCTGAGATGAGGGCTAAAATAGGGACATTATACATACCCAAGTCACATATAAATACCAACGGTCAATTTACACAACCTGTTCACGTCATTAACAGACTTTACCTCTACTATCTCACAGATTAAAAGAAATTATTTTGCAAAAAAAAAAAAAAGCAAGATAGTTTACCATTAACATTTTGTAAAAATCGTATTTTATTATCCAATTTCTTTTATTTTTAATTCAAGCTGTATTTTCTATTAAATTTTCAAAAGTAATATACTTTTAAAATAAATATAACTGGAAGCATATATAACAAATATTTAAATATTATTAAGTAAATAAATAAAAGTCTATTTCAGTCATATGAATACAAAAAATCATTTTTGTGAGACTTTTATCCAATAATTGATCAATATGTTTAGAATTGAATTAGTCAAAACTTCGCATGTTTTTAAGATAAAAAAAAGTACTCTAAAAATGAAAATTTTTATTAATTTGATATGTTTTTAATTAGATATTGCTATTTTTAGTTAATGTTTTGAAACATTCAGTATTTATTAAAAAATAATAATGTCTAATAAAACATGTTAAATAATAATAGTTTCAATCTTTGGACTATTTTTTTTTAATTTGTTAAGAAGAAGATTTATATATTTGTTAAATTGTTATGTTACTTTTTAAAGTACGAATTAAAAATAAGTGTTTTTAAGTATATTTTAGGAATAAAATTCGAAAAACAAAATAGTTTTTCTTGCAATATATTGATAATGTAGACAGTGATGTGAATTTACAATTTTTATGCGTATGCATAGTGTCGACGTATCGGCATGTACGTCAATATTGTGAGTCTCTCCAACGGCGATAAAAAGAAATTAATATTTTTAAAGTTTTTTTTTTAAGAAAACTTGAAAAATAAAATAGCAAATTTTGACTAAACTACATAATAAAATACTCCTTTGGTTCGATGACTATAGTTTTATTTTCCAATTTAATTTATTCCACAGCATAATTTTCTCTAATTAGGAAGAGTAAGAACGTTAGTGTGAAAAATAAAATTTTAGGAGGAAATTAATAATTAATAAATTATTAGTTTTAATAATTTATCTTAAACGTCAAATATATAAATATTGAGGGAGTAACTGGGAGTATATTAAAAGAAATATTATTAAAATTTTATTTTTAAAATAAATTAATTAATTTATATATATATAAAAAAAAAGAAACAATTATATGGGTGAGAGGAGTAACTTTCACCTTATTAGAATAGAATAATAGTGAAGACAGAAAAGAAAGAAAAAAAAGTGGGGGGGGGTGCATATTTGATCCTGATTTTGGTCCACAATGGACAACTTTGGCCCATTTTTGCTTACGCGCTAAGACTTTGTTTGGTAATAATATTAGTCTCGAACATTTGCCAGCTCGCAATAAGAAATGGCTAAGATAACACAATCGCTGACAATGCGCGTGACTGGAATACTAAACACTGAACCTTTAGATCAAAAACCTTGTGAAATGATGGTGTTTTTTGTACCGGTCACGCGGTCGAAGGTGCGAGTGCGAGTAGGTAATAATTAAATACGTAGATAAGAAGGCAAAAATGGTGGCGCAATTAACGCGGCAAAGAGACCTAGTTCGGTAAATAGCTGAAGTTAGAGGGGCAAACTTTCAGATTTAAAAGGCACAAAATAATTGAATTCTGTTTTAAATTTTATCCGGCGCCATTTGGAGGAAATTACAAATTGGCAAATTTGTCTGATTGCTTTTGAAACGGATATTTATAAAAGTAAAAGTCTAACGCGGAAATAATAAGTTTTCTTTTTTTTTTTTCAAAATATTTGTATTTAGTTCGAATAAGATCGGTCAATTATAATAATTTTTTTAATTATTATTATTTTATTTATAAAAATTATATATAATTTAAATAGTTAATCAAAAATATATTATCAAGTTGTTATTTAAAATAAATATCAAATTACTCAACCCATCGACATCAATATAAATGAAAATGCACAAGAAACTGAAGATTGACAATTGTTTAGGATATTTGTAAAAAACTGAAGGCTTAATGTTCGAATTACCCGGGCTTTCAAACCGGGCCATGATTCGATTTAGAACGTGTTTCGAAAATACCTCCACCGCGATGAACAAACAGTTACCACTAACCCGTATTTCTCTTGAGAATTGCAAAAAATGAGTTAGTGGTCAAAAAGAGCGGAAAACTTCTCTCATTATCTCCTGCAAATGTGCTAACCCCTCTTATAAAAAGAGAAAAAACAAGTATGAAACAGTTACTCGGTCTTTTACTAGAAATTCACTCTCTTTTACACAAAAATCCTAACTTGACCGTCGGAGACTCGCTTATCGAAAATTCACTGGTCCTATGTTTATTTTTTGCAAGTGATCGCAAGGAACTTGCTACTCATTTGACCTGTCATCATTTGGTGCGGTGAGCGTGAAACATTGACCTTTTCCCAGACCTCAACACAAACGCTTTCCAACAAGAAAACCAAACATCCAACCCCACCCCGCCTGGAATGCAACAATTTATCCCTCAATCCAATGACACCACCTCAGCTTCCCCAGCCATGGTAATCCCAAACATCACTCCCAGCATTACCCCTCAGACTGCACAATCCCTCATGGCCGCCATATCAGCCATAATCAGCCTCTACCCCCATAAAATACCAACCTACATCGGGCTTCGTAGCCTCCTACTCGAGAACCCTTCTCACCAGCCTTACCCCAAAATTCCAACTCCACCATTACCCTAACCACCGAGCAATTTAACCGCCTCTTGGATGACCGAATCTAAAGGCAACAAAATCGGACTACACTACAATATCAGGGCAGTTTTCAATCACCACCCCTCTCTCGAAAAATCTTAGCTGCCCCATTTTCCAACATTCGAGTTTCTCACCTCAAAAATTATAGTGGCAACACCGATCCTCGACCTCATATTGACCAGTTCCGGCACACAATGCTAGTGCTCACAGCAGACAACTTCGTCTTATGCAAGATATTTCCATAGACCTTGGCAGACTTAGCTCGGATCTGGTTTCGAAACTTGCCAACCCATTGTATTGACAATTTCGAGCAATTCAGTGACATGTTTATCACGAAGTTCGTGGCGGCCATTTGTCCGAACAAGGTGTCAATAGACTTGAACCTGGTGCAACAAGAAAAGGGCGAACCACTGAGAGCCTATGTGGAGAGATTTAATGATGTGGCCATGGACATACAAAACCTAAACTTAGAGGTCGCCATCAATGCCCTTATCCGAAACACAAGGTGCCAGGACTTCAGTGACTCCTTGAGTGAGAAACCCCCAAATGATTTTACCGAGCTAATGTCCAGAGCACACAAGTACATTCGCATGGATGAGGCTCGGCATCTTTGCCATGCCTTGCATAGATCATGGAAATCTGAGAAGGAGGGGGGTGAAGGAGGAAGAGCAGCTCAGGAAAGGGGACATCCCAGCAAAATAGACTCGAAAAAATACCGCGGGGGCACCTGGCACAGTCGATCATATGCAATTACTACCCCCCACTCGGACAATCGAAGAGATTAAAGATTCATGCCCCTAACTGCCTCTTGTGAACAGATACTAGATTGGATGAAGCAGAATGCACAGGTTAACTGGCCGAGACCCATGAGGGAGGACCCGAATAGAGACCAGGGCCTTTACTATGCTTTTCACAGAGATAAAGGCATGAGATAGAAGAATGTAGGTAACTCAAGCAAGAGATTGAGCACTTAGTTCGAAAAGGAACCCTGACATGATTTGTCAAACCAAATAAAAGAGAAAAAAGGAAAAGATCACCTTCTCCTCAGTCGAGCAGAAATAGAGCCAATGAAAATAGGAGGGCACCAGCCGGAGTCATACATGTGATTACAAGTGGCAAGCAACGAGACTAGTCCCAAAAAAGAAAGGCCAATGAGGTTATGTTAGTTGGAAAGGGGGCGAGGTCAGCCCCCGCATAATTTAGTTCACAGTGGCGGACGGGGTCCATGTTCGGTACCTACACACAGATGCCTTAGTGGTTAAAGCAATCATTCAGGACTTTTTGGTCCAGTGAATATTAGTCGACATAGGAAGTGCGGTCAATCTCATAACAGTTTAGGCATATAGAGCATTGGGAATGTCAAATCATCAGCTTGAGGGAGTCAACATCCCCTTAATTGGTCTTTTTTGGAAGGCCTGTTCAGGTTGATGGTCTAGCAACCTTATCTATACAGCTCGAAGATGACTCAGGGGTATGTGCTTACCGGACATATTTCATGGTGATCGATATTTCGTTGTCATACAATGTGATATTTGACCGACCTCTACTGGCCGAGGTGGATGCATGTGTTTTGATGAAGAATCTGGTGCTCAAAATTCTCAAGAACGATGGAGTGGCAATTTTGAAGGGAAATCAGAAGACAGCTCGAAAGACATACTTAACCATGCTTAGAAAGGCCAATCAAGCCTTGCCCTTGAATACGATGGATACACCCGAGAAAGAGGAACGATGGGCAGAGCCAGCTGAGGTGTTACAGGTTATTGAACTAGAATCGAGAAAGATGGTTTAGATATCAGCTGGCAAGAGTGGGGTGGAGAAAGAAGCCCTACTCTTAACGCTCCATGAGTTCATCGATGTCTTTGCTTGGCAAACCTCAGACATTCAAGGGGTAAAGAAGGACTTAATAGTCCACTCATTGAATGTTCGGCTAGAATGTAAGCCAGTAAAGCAGAAGAAGAGAAACCATGCACCCGAGAGATAATTGGTCATCTAGTAGGAGACTGCAACCTTGCTGGAGAGCGATTTCATCAGGGAGATATTTTATGCGAACTGGCTAGCCAACATGGTGTTTGTTAAGAAAAACAGCGACAGATGGAGAATGTGTATTGACTTCATTGATCTAAATAAAGTATGCTCGAAGGACTGCTATCCACTACCAAATATTAACACACTGATGGATTCTACGGTAGGATTCGAAAAGTATGCCTTCCTCGATGCCTCAGCGGGCTACCATCAGATTTCGATGGTGCCAGCAGATGAAGAGAAAATGGCGTTCATCACTCACAGAGGAACTTATTGTTATCGAATCATGCCCTTTGGATTGAAAAATGCAGGGACCACTTATCAAAGGTTGATGAATCAGTTGTTCGCCGAGCAGTTAGGGAGGAATATGGAGATTTATATGGATAATATGATCGTCAAGAGCCGAACCTCAATAGATATATGTACCAAACTGAAGGAGACCTTTCAAAGACTCAGGGATTCGAGCCTAAAGTTGAACCCTGAAAAATGTGCCTTTGGGGTGGAGTCCAAAAAATTTCTTGGCTTTATGATATCGAAGTGAGGGGTCAAGGCAAATCCAAAGAAAATCAAGGCAATCGTGACTATAGATCCACCTAAAATAGTCCAGGAAGTTCAAAAATTGAATGAAAAAATCACAGCTTTGGGCAGGTTCATATCTTATTCGGCCAGACGATGTTTGCCATTCTACTAAGAAATCAGGAACCTCAAGAACTTCACATGGACAGAAGAGTGCCAGCAAGCATTCCAGGCCTTGAAGCAGTTCCTTTCAATCCCGTCACTGCTCAGCAGACCACTGAGTGGTGAGATTTTGAACATTTATTTATCTGTCTCCGCAGGCACAGTAGGTTCGATCTTGGTCAGAGAAGAGGAAGGCCAACAGTTTTCTATTTATACACAGGTAAAGTACTTTGGGGTGTCGAGCTCAATTATCCAATCTTAGAGCAGCTTGTTCTTACACTTATAACAACAACGGTAAAGCTCTATTCGTACTTTCAAGTGCACACGATTGCAGTGCGTAAAAACTCAAACTTGAGGAAGGTGTTATAGAGGCCAGAATGTTTAGGGCGATTGACAGAATGGTCTGCTCGCTTAGGGGAGTTTGATGTTTGGTATGAGCCACGAACATCCATAAAGGCACAGATATTGATAAACTTTATGGTCGAGCTACATAAACCTGTTCCCCGAATAGGTGAAAACATCATGGAAGTTGTATGTCGATGGTGCCTCAAGTTCGGATGGTGCGGGGGCTGGGATATTTCTGATGAGCCCGAGATAGTCCGTATTCGAGCAATGGCATGCCTGACTTTTTCAGCATCCAACAATGTAGCAGAATACGAAGCCCTATGCTATGGGATGCAGTTGGCGATAGAAGTGAAGTTGGACACCTTAGGGATATTCTCAAATTCCTAACTAGTAGTCATCCAACTGAAAGGAAACTTCAAAGCCAAGGATCGCTCCATGATCTGCTACAAAGGACTGACTTCCGCATTGTTAGCCAGATTAGAGGAAAAAATAGGAGCCTGGTCGATCACCCAAATACCCCAGGCAGAGAATATGGAGGTAGGTACTCTTGCTAAGAGAGCTTGTCTCAACAGTCCGGTCGATAATGTAGACATCACTTCCATAACCATTTCGCGGCCAACTTATGAAACTATTCAGGTCTAAGTACATGAGCCAATAAAGGAATGGCACTTACCTATCTACCAGTACTTTATGTCAGGAACCCTGCCAGAAGAACAAACAAAAGCTCAGAAGGTAGTTCGAAAATCTAGCTTATATGTCGTGATGGATGACAAGCTTTACAGGCGATCTTTCTCCAATCCATGGGTTTTATATGTGAGCAATGATGAGGAAGACTACATCCTTAGAGAGATTCATGAAGGAATCTGCGGAGCTCATGAAGGCGTACAGGCCATAGCTCGAAAAGCTCTCTTACAGGGATATTATTGGCCAACCATGGCGGCTAATGCGAAGGCTTTAGTGCAAAAGTGCGACAAATGTCAAAAATTTTCCAACATTCCACATCAGAGCTCGATAAAGTAAAAGCCGATCCATAGACCGTGGCCTTTTGCCCAGTGGGGGATTGACATACTGGGTCTTTTTTTCCAAGCAAAGGGACAACGGCAATTCTTAGTAGTGGCTGTAGACCACTTTACCAAGTGGGTGGAAGCCGACCACTTTCCACCATCACACCGGCGAATGTCATCAAATTTCTAAATAAAAACATCATTACAAGGTTCAGTATCCCCCAATCAATTATATCTGACAATGGCAAATAGTTTGATTGTCAAGTTTTCAAGAACTTCTGTTCAGAACTAAAGATCCAATTGAATTTCACTTCAGTCTACCATCCATAATCCAGCAAAATGACCGAGGTGACAAACAGAACTATCCTATTCGAGCTTAAGAAGCGGCTTGAATGAGCCAAGGGCCTATGGATTGAAGAACTCAACAATGTGTTATGGGCATACCAGACATTGCCTCATGCACCAATAGGGTTAACACCCTTTGCACTGACGTATGGTACTGAAGCTGTTATCCCATGTGAGATAGGAGTGCCAGGCATCCGAACTCCTTCTCCAAATGTGGAGAATGGTGCCGGTCGCTTGTATAACTTAGATTGGCTCGAAGAAAGCAGGGAGCTCGCACAGATACGGTCTGTAACATACAAATAACGTATGGCAGCTTACCACGATCGCAGGATCAAGCTGAAGTCTTTTTGGGTCGGACAGTTGGTACTGAAAAAGGTGGTGTCTGCTTAAACAGCAGCAGGAGTAGGCAAACTGGACCCCAACTGGGAAGGACCGTACATTATTCGAGAAGTAATCCAAGGCGGAGCATATACACTAGAGGATGTTGCAGGCAAATGGCTCCCGCACTCCTGGAATTGGCTCAACCTCAAGTCGTACTACCAATAGCTTGGTATTCTTCATGCTAGAAGAAACCTTATACTGATTCTCATTTAATTATCCTTAACTTTTAATCGTCATTATCATTATTTCTCTATTTTTCATTACAAGCTGTTGCCATGATGATCTGGCTTAAATGCAAGTCCTGCAGATGTTCTGCCTGCTGGACAAAAGTTTAATGAATGACACATTCTATGCAAAGTACTTAGCAAATTCATATCACGATATGTTTGTGTAAGGGCTTGACATTATCACTAAGATCGCCCGATCATTTAAGTCAGTTCAGCACATATTGCCGTAAAACTTGCTAACTTGTAAGGCTAACTACGCCTATGGCTAAGGGCATGGCATTATCGCCAAGATCGCTCGATCATTTAAGTAAGTTTGGCACATATCACCGTAAAACTTGCTAACTTGAAAGGCTAACTATGCCTATGGCTAAGTGCTTGGCATCATCGCTAAGATCGCCCTATCATTCAAGTAAGTTCAACGCATAACTTGCTAACTTAGTAGGCCAACCACGCCTATGGGAGATTGCTCGGCATATATCGCCAATTAACTTTATAACTCAATAAGCTATTCGCATCTCAACAAACTCATGTCTAAAAAAGAGTTCGGTAAGTGCTGCCAAATAACTCTTGGTCTACGGGAAAAACCTTTGTGGTTGATAAATTGTCCAACCTTGCCCAAAGCGGACATACCTCATCATCGAGCTTACGCCCTCACTTTACTCTGAGTATCTTGATCGAACGGTCCTTCGGCTAATTCAAGTTCGGCATTTACAAAGCCTTGGGAACGACGTATTATATGCAAGGTATGCACCACATTGTACTTATTATTTACATCCTCCTTTTCTGGGATGCTTTTCTTTTCAATATATTAAGCTCAGTTTTGCAATAAAAGGGTATTCAGTTACGCTTGAGAACACTCACCTTGACACATGCGAATATATTGTTTGTTCATATATTCTTGGGAGGATATGTCGAACAAAAATGACAAAATTAGAGTAAAATGAAAAGAGAAGTTGAAATTTTTGTTAAAAAAAAGTTCGGTTATAGGGGTTTAGTCCTCATATGGATAAACATCATCCAGAAATGACATATATAGTTTGAGGAATTTTCCCTTTACAATAGAAGATATTTTGGCACTAGATGCCATACATTTTTTCGCTAGCACCTTGGCCTTTTTCTCTTCTCGCTCCGCCTTTTTCTTCTTCCATTCGGCCTCTTTTTGCTTAAAGTGCTCGACTTCAGCCTGTAGAGCAGAGTTGGACTCCTTCTCTCGGTTTAGAGCATCCTCTAGCTTAGTTACTTTTCTTTCAGCCTCATTGGCCTGCTCCAGAGCCTTTCGAGCTTTCTTCTCGGTTTCAGCCATCTTTGATCATAGAGCGCCGAAGTTTGAATCAGCATGTTAATGTTTCACTATAAGGTCATTCATCTTTACGATGGTAGTGCCGATCAACTATGATCCCTGCCAAACACAGAAAGGTTAGGCAACAGTCGAGAAAATCAACACCATATAAGAGTCTGAGCTATTTACTTCGATCTAATGCTTCTTCAAGTTGTTGGCCAAGTTTTCATAACTTAGAGAGGTGAGAGGACCGACCTCCTTCGGCATGCATAAAGCAATGTGCACGAAGGTACTGAAGTTCGGGTCATTGGAGGAATACTTGTCCCCCTTCGCTTCCCAAAACTCACAGATATGAATAAGCAGCGAGCAGAGGTCTCTTGGTTACTTCTCGATTGGGCCTTGAGGATCGAAGGGGGAAGATAGTTTGGCCTCTGTAATAGGAGTGCCCACAACTTCAGCAGTGGAAGGGGCAGGTTGAACCTCGAAAGGGGGAGTTGGTATAGCTTTCTTGGCAACCGAAGATGCGCTGGATGAGCCTTCGGCAAGCTTCTGCCTTTTCACCCTTATAATCTCGACCGCTCGATTTATTTTCCTCATGACTATGAATAAAAAGAAAATTAAGACAACATATCAGTATCATTGAGTTGGAGAACATAACATGTTACCTTTTCTTTTGCGAGGAGATTGTCCCGAGCTGTAGGGATCCAACAAGTTCTTTAAGCACCACTTGTCCCTAGCCAGTTCCCTCCAGCGAGCAAGGATCAGCTCCTCTTCATCAGAAATCCACAAGTTACTGTTGTTTCGAATAGTAAACCTCCTCCAAGTTGTTCGAACTTGAAAATCAACCCGTACCCACTCCACTAAAAAATAATGATCTTTTCATTTCTTCAGGGACTCCGGGTTCCCAGTAAAAATTTTGCAACTTGACCGAGCTTATATGTAGTTATGGTCTTTAGTTCCAGCTCGAAGATCGACCATATGAGTGGCTTAGAATAAGTTAAACGTCAGGTCTATACCCTATTCCACTGCCCAAACTTGAAGGGAAGTCAGGGTTCGCCAAGTATTGGGTGTAGCTGCCCTATCGACATGTCGAAATACCTCAACACACTCACTTCAAAGCTCGTCAGGGGAAAGAGTACACCGACCTTCAACTGCACCTCGTAAATGACAGTCTTCCTCTTGTTAGTGAACTCTGTGTTTGCCCATTGTGAGATGTTAGGTTTGCTGGTGAAATAGTCTGATTCAGATGTCAGTTAGGCTAGGAGTGAACCGAGCTCTTTCTCCTTGATAGTTGATCTGATGCTGCCCACCCCAGGCAATCGGTGTGAAGCCTTCTTTATGGCTGAAGAGGTGGCAGACTGACCGAAATCAAATGGCTAACCTATTTCTTTCAAAGTTGAATCCCTACTTATGTCGGGGATGATACCGGTGGGAGCATCTCCACTATCTCCCACTCTCTCACTTGATGCAGATCTTGAGCTCATGGTGATGAAAAAAAACTAAGAACAAAAAGAGAAATAAGTTGAAGGTGAAGGAAGGATTGACAAACCTGATGAAGGGGATGGCAACGAAAAAAACCAGGCGAAGAATGAGAAGAACAGAGCCTTAAACAGAGGATTCAAAGGTTGAGAATGCAGAGCAAATGAAAGAAACAAAGTCAAGAAAATGAAAAGCGAAAGGAAAATGGAGATTAAGAAAAGGTTTATATAGAGAAACTAGGGTGACTCCAGACAGTCCACATGGCGGTAGATTCGGACTTAAGTCAGTACATTTAAGGCGGTGCTCGAGGATCGAAGCGCCCCTAGCCGTTACGCACGGTAAATTAGGAAGCCATAATGACCTCCAATAAATACACTCGTGTAAAAGCTGCTGTCATCCTGTCAGCTCGTAAGCGATCAGGTAGCTCTAAAGGCAAGTCTCCCCTGCATCAAAATAAGGCGAGTTTACATGGTCTTTAATACCGAACTCCAAAAAGGGCTCGAAAGGCACTTCGACCTTGAATCGCCGCAACTAGCTCATTTGGCCCAGTCGCCATGAGCTTCGATCTTATGGTATTAAATAGGCTCATTCAGCACTTACTTGCCAACTGCCGACATAAATGTCGCCAACTGGGGGGACTTATGATAATAATCGAACTGAAAGACCGGTTCAACGGTCTAATATTAACCTAGCACATCGCTCAATCAGGACTCTTGTAAACCGATCTAGTATTCGAATTATCCGAGCTCTTAAATCGGGTCATAGTTCGATTTAGAACGTGTTCCGAAAATACCTCCACCATGATGAACAAATAGTTATCCATTGACAATCACAGAAAATGGATTAGTGGTCGAAAAAAACGAAAAATTCCTCCCATTATCTCCCACAAATGTGCTAATCCCTCTTATAAAAAGAAAAAAAACAGGTATGAAACGGTTACTTAGTCTTTTACTAGAAATTCACTTTATTTTACACAAAAATCCTAATTTGATCATCAGAAACTTCCTTATCAGAAATCTACCGATCCTTTATTTACTTTTTACAGGTGATTGCAAGAAACATACTGTTCATTTGACCTGCCATCATTTAGGATATTTGACATTACAATATTAAAATTGATTTCACTACGGTGGTCTAACAAGAAGATTCAGGTTCGAAACTTTACTTTCCCGCTCCCCATATAAAAGAAATGAATGCATAAAATCATGAATTTAAATGCTGTTATTCCCAAAAAAATTCCTTCAAATCAGGTATCAAGTTATGAAAATTGTAGGATAAATTCAAGCTTGTTGGATATTGTAAATTATTAGAGCAGTAGATCAATAAATTACATATTCACGTTAAGTTAAATTATTTAAAATTCATATGTTAAAAATATAAATAAAAAAAAGGTTTCTCAAGTATAGTACTAGCTAGTAATTCAACTAATTTTGTAAATTTTATATGTAATTCAAAAAATAATGAAAATAAAAAATTGATATTGATATTAAAATAAGTAAAAGGTGAGAAAAATAAATAAATAAATAAATCCACGTGAGCATAAATGAGGTTTGAAAATTAAATTGGCTTAGTTGGAGCGCAACGAGCAAGCAAAAGGTGTGATGATGGAGAAGATTGAAAGTTTGAAATGTGGAAACTGTGGATTCGGTCCATAACAATCCAAAACCTTATGCTACTAATAATAAGCACCATACAATACTCACCCCTCTCCTTCCTCACTTTCCCCAATTCTCTCTCTTTCTATATATAAATTATTATTAATTTTTTTTTTATTACTATTCAAATAAAGAGAGAGATAAAGATAAGCCATCAACAACGCACCAGTTTCGCCCACGAACCAGCCTTCATTTCAGTGCCTCAACTACTTTTTCACCTTCTTCTTCTTCTTCTTCTTCATCTCTATCGGGTAATTCATCTTTCTCATTTTTCCCTTCTTTTTGCTGAAGAATTTTGAGTTTTATTATGCTAAAATTGGTTCAATTTGAATTTATAGACAAACATATGTATATGGAGTATTGCCTGGAAGCAGAAAGAGCTTTGAAATCAAGTTTGAGAGGAGAATTGCAGCCGGCTTTCAAATCCGCTCATCAGCATGCTATCTTTGACGATTTCTTGTCCTTTAATTCTAATACTATTGCCGCCGACGATTTCTCTGTTGACTGTTTCTATATTAATCAAGAACAGAGAATTTTAGAAGAGGAATACGAGGAAGAAGAAGAGGAGGAAGAGGAGAAAGATTCTCTTTCCGTTTCTTCACAGGACCGTGTTGATGATGATAATAATTCCAATTTCGCCTCTGAACTTGCTGTTCCTGTGAGTTTTTCTTCAATAATTCACTTTAAAACGGATCTTTATTTTCTAAATTTGAAAGGAAATCAACAATTTAATTTGTTTCTGCAGCATGATGATTTGGCTGAGCTTGAATGGGTTTCACAATTTGTGGACGATCCTCCTCTCCAATTTCCAGTCCTTTACCCCTTCAAATCAGAGAATCAAAGTTCAAGGACCCGGTTTGAAAACGAATCTCATCCGGTTCTTACCCAACCTTTATGTTTTTACCCGGCAAAAATACCAGCCAAGGCAAGATCCAAACGGGCCAGGCGAACGGGTCGGACCTGGTCATTTGGTTCATCTCTCACAGACTCATCATCGTCGTTGTCGTTATCGTCATCGGTTTCTTCGTCTTCTCCATTATCATCAAATTCTTCAACGCGTTGTATTGTTGCGGTTCAAACAATTGACTCAGTTCAACCGCCTATAAAAAAACCAAAGAGAAAACCGGCCACACAAATTGGTGGGTCGGGTCAGGTCCAGCGACGGTGCAGTCATTGCCAAGTTCAAAAAACTCCACAATGGAGAGCCGGTCCACTCGGTCCCAAGACACTATGTAATGCTTGCGGGGTTCGTTACAAGTCAGGCCGGCTTTTCCCGGAGTATAGACCGGCTTGTAGCCCTACATTCTCCGGTGACGTTCACTCGAACAGTCACAGGAAAGTGTTAGAGATTAGGAAGAGAAAGGAGGTGGTCGGACCAGAGTCCGGCTTGAACCAGATGGTTCAGAGTTTTTGAAGGTGTAGGATGAGTAGGTTGATTTGAAATGGTAAGCAAACCCGGTTTAGTTCGTAAGGTCCGGTTCACAGGTTGCGGGGGATTTGTAACGGTTGATAGGTAGGTAGTTTTATTTTCTTAATATAGGGAGGGCAGGATCTATTTCTAGTATTTTAAATTCTTAATCTTAATTATAATTATAATTTTGTAGGTCTAATTAATGAAAAGGGTAGAATTTACAGATAGAAGTTAGTTGGCATTTGTGTCTAATTTCTAATTATTGTGTTGTTTTGTGTTAGTTAATTTGGTTTGAGTTTTCCCAATCCAATTATTTTTATTTTTAATTATGTATGATATTATTTTCATTTACATGCACTGTTTCGCACTTGGTTTGGAACGTTGATGATTAACAATTGTCAGGTATACGGCCCATCAGCATATCATAATTCCAAAAGGAAAAGTCAAGGGGAAGAAGGTTCTTTGTATTCCGCCCTAGACTTGCCATTGGAAAATTAGACAACGATGGTGATGGGAGGAAAAAAGAAAAATAATAATTTTAAATGAAAGAAAAAAAAATCAGAAATTAACACAAATTAAAAGTTCAATTCTAACAAAAGGTTAATTTATGCATAAGTCACTTTACAATTACATCTTATACATTTGAGATTAATAAAAATAATATATTATCAATTTGAATTTGATAATATGCACAAATTATTAATAAAAATAATATATTACTCTTATCCTTCTTAAGTGCTTTTAACATGTACATATTTTTTTTTGTTAAATTTACGTAAATTTGAACAATTTTGAAACATATAAGCCATTACCTCTAATTCATTAAATTTTATGTATTAATCCCTATTTTAAACCCAAGAAATGTTTAATTGATGAATTATTTTAACAAATTAAGTCAATGATGACCTTTTTTTTTTATAAATCAGTGAGAGACTATTCAAGGAAGCTAAAGTGATATTGAGAGCACATAATAAGAAGATAAGACGGGCAAATAAATGATGTGGACATCCAATTGGATCTAAAACACAGCTTGCATAATGGCTGCCCAACTGCTGACTCATTGCAGGCCCTCCAAAACAAAGAAATCACCGAGTCAAGAGTCACGAGTACCGAGTCAAGTCAAGACCACTCTCAATTAATAATCAAAATTTAATTAAATTCGATCACTTAAATCCAAAACCAATTTTCCATTAATTGAACTACAAGTGGACTCTTCAACAATCAACTTTTCTCAATAAATAAAACTACTGCCTTTCTCCACATGCAATGGAAGGGCTGCTTCAAATGTTATAAAAATTTTATGCTTCTATTATTATTCTCCTGTTGGGTTAATGACATATCCTGCAAGATAAGTTAAGGAAGCCAAATACTTATTTTAGAAAATTTTCTCAAGGACATGTCACAGAATACCAATTATTTCATTGCGCTAAGGAAGAGGAAAGGAAAAAAAGTTGAAAATAAATTTAAAGAAAACACTTAAAACCTTTAGTAGGGTTGTGTATCGGTCGGCTCAAATCCGAACTTTTACACCTACAGAAAATCCGATTTGACTATTTAAAATTGGGTCCGACCTTGTTTAATCCAAAATATTTTAACCTTCAACCCATTAATTCCGAATAACTTGAATTGAACTCAAAACAAAGGCATGGATATTGAATCCCAAAAAACCCAATCTTGCCCAAAATGATTAAAAAAAATTCAAAGCCATCAATTTTTCACAATTCAATAGCAAAATATAGACTTGTCTATAATGGGAAAGCCCGGTGAAAAAGCTACATGTCCTACCGGGAAAGGTCTTAAGTTTGAACAATTCCATCTTTTATGCTTGTTAAATAAATAATTAAATAAATTTATTCATTAGTTTGAGCTTAAAGTCCAATTCTTCATTTTTGGGTCTTTAAAAATTTATATCTTTTACCATTGAATTTTAAATTTTTACTTAGGTCAATTTTAGCTCCTAATCTATTGCCACCAATGACACTGGCATGCCGTGAGCTTTGCATATGGACTAAAATTTGGTGTCCAAACCAGTGAAAACCATAGAGTTGTTATTGGTGAAGCATTTTCAAAGAAACAATTCTCTGCAATTTTTTTTTAAGAATTCTTTGCAAATTAGAGTTCCGTAATTGTCAAAAAGAACCCAATAAAGAAGAAAAATGAATGCTTCAAAGTGCCGATATTTTTTAGAATAGCAAAAGTATAAGATCGATGTGAGTCTTGTAGTTGAGCCGATCAAATCAATTAGATTGACAAGGCCTACAAGAATAACTATTCGGTTAGACTAGGCCTAAACACTTCAAAACTTAAGTTAATAAAGTTTTAGAAAGAGAAATTTAGGAAGAGAAGGTCTCCAAGAAGTAATACCTGGTCCCTTCGTGCTTAGAACCATATATAGTGTTAAGGATAGAGAAAGGAGGTCTATGTGTAGCTATACTCAATTACTGTAGGTAGGTCGAAGGTATGTAATAACAATGATTTGATTACTCATTTTGTGCTATGTTAGTTGATTTGACAGGGCATGGACGTGTCAAATCAATCCAATAAGCCTGCCTATGCTGGGTGGTGTGGGGTTGCTTGAGTCTGAAGTGGGCTTTGGCTTTGCCATGTTTTAAGGCTTTAAGTCCAATTTTGGGCCTTGGGCCCTAAGCTTATCAAGCCTAGATGATGATGATGTTATCATTTGTCCCCAATCGGTTCATTTCATGGCTTGACGTCCGGGCGATCGAACCTCGGTGGCTTTTATTATTCAATTAATTCAAATTATAAAAATTTTGAGGTGTCCTTTCACATGTCAGATGAGACAACTGTCATGTCATTATGGGTGACACTTTGTCAAACGTATTATTTATGAAGGACGCTTTGTTCTTCGAGTCGTCCAATCTTTCAATGCCATGTGGCATGCCTCTTGGTAGATGCGCCTGGCTTGTTGAAGAAGCCATCTTTTCACCTATAAATAAGTGAAGCATCTTCATTTTTTCACTTTTCACAAAAATTTCTAATTTTCCCTCTTTCTTAATTACTTGAAATTTTTCAAGAGTTCAAGTTCTTCGAGATTTCTAGGACTTTCTTCTTTCAATCATTGTCGAAATTCTGCCAAAAATCACCTAATAAGTTCTCTCTACTTGGATGAAATTAAATTTTATTTCAATTTCTTCTAAATTATCTTCATCTTTATCGTCTTCCTTATTAGACTTAGGCACCGCTTATTGGGAACATATTAGGAACTTATTTTTTATACCTTTTCTATTGAGAATGGCCTTTAGTAGTAGTATTTCGGTCGAAAATAACAATAATTTAGACATTGGTTTTCTTTCAGAATATAGAGTAAAGAATCTAATAGCCAAGCATTTGAAACTTTCAACTTCCCATATAGAAGAGCCGAGGAAAAGACGTAAGTTCCTTGAGGACATTGCAACTTTGGCTTGTCCATTATCAATGTATGTATTCGATCGTCCATTTGGAGAAAACGAGAACAAATGGTTCATGTGCCACCAACCTAGTTTGGATTACAGTTTGTAGTTGCCATTTAATCCTTTTAAGATTAGCATTCTTTGGGGTTTTGAAATTGCTCCCAATTAACTGAACCCAAACGGGAGGCAATCCATTTCCTACTTCAAAATAATTTGCATGGATCTTGGCATCGCCTCTTCATTAAAGCGTTTTACCCATTTTTTCTACATATCTGGTTGAAAAGATGGGCCAAAGTATTATTTTACACGTAAAAATAAGAGAAACTTTTGTTTCCTTTCCTACATCTGTAAAAGGCTTTAGGGAGAATTTTTTTCTAGTTTGACGAAAGTGACGTTTTGGAATGAGTCTGCACCGATCAATCTAAGAATCTGTTGAAGGAGAAGATAGAGGTGACAACAAAAGAACATGAAGATAAACCTCAGGCTCTTAGTTTGAAAAATGCTACTCAGGTGCAAGAGCTCTCTTCTCAGAACTTTCAACTTTTTGCTCAAATAGGAGAGCTTTAGAAAAAGGTAGGTTCTCTAGAGGTTGTAAATTAAGAGCTTCGAGGAAGGATGGACATTATCCATCAATTTCATCAAAAGGAAATGGTTGACTAGAAGCATCATTTGCTAGATTAGCTAGGTCATCTTCAGAGTAACTTTTTGACTCAAGTTTCACTTGAGTGTGAGCGGCATTACCCTAAGGAGGGCTTTAGTTTTCTCAAAAACCTTACTTTACTTCCCAAAGTTCCCCCTAAGGGAGAAAACGATGAACCTCTGATCATACTTTCCAATGGAACCATAGATTATACTACTCAAGAGGAGAATGTAAATGTAGAAGAATATGATTTCTTTCCTGTAATTTCCATTTTCAACTTATATTCTTTTTTTTATCAATGAATTTTTTTTCTGCTTCTTTGTTCAACTTTGCTTTCATTTTCTTTGCATTTGAGAATAATCATCCGAACATATAAAAGCTTAAATCTTGTTTTAAAATATTTGGATGTCTTATAAGGACTTAAAACAAATTTTCATTTTCAAATCAAGGTTAAAATGTGTAAAATTTGATTGGAATATTGAACAATTTTCAATTTTAATTTGGTTATAAAAAGCACACATGGTTTTTATTTTCATTGATCTTTTCAATTAGGAAACTATTTTCATCAATCATTTCAATCGGAATAAAAAAATTTACATCAATCACTTGGATTTGAATTTTAAATGAAATATTAAATCAATCTTTTTTGATGGGGACATTAATTATACTATATTCCGTTTAAGTACTTCACATTCTAGGATCTGGGAATGTCTAATCCATTTACAACTCTCAGTTTATAAGAACTCTTGCTTAGGACCTTAGAAATTTCTTAAGGTACTTTCCAATTGGGTATGAGCTTTCCAACTCTAGTATTGCATTAGAAAATTTTAGCTTTTCTCAAAACCAGATTCCTAACATTAAAGGTTCTTGATCTTACATTATTGTTGTGGCATTTTGCAATTATTTGCTTATAAGCTGTAATTCTAATGTAAGCATCTTCTCTCTTTTCCTCGATCAAATCCTAGATTGTGTTGTCTTTCTTGCTCATTATCTCGATGGAGAAGAAAGTTAACTGATAAGAAGGAATTTCAATCTCCACTAGTATTATTATTTTCAATTTGCAGACCAAGGAGAATGGAGTCTGTAGCATTCTAGCTCTGGGCGAGGTCTTATTAGACCATAAAACACTATGCATTTCTTCAGTCTAATTACCTTTTACTTCTAATATTTTTTTCAACCCTTCTAAGATTTTCCAATTACATTTCCATTTTATCTTTTTTTTTTTACTAATTGGAAATTTTCATCGTACCATTGCTCTATGGATGAGTCACTGAGGTAAATATTAGGTTTATCTTTAAATCAGAGTAAAATGACCTAAATGTTGAACTATCAAATTGTTTTCCATTATCTGTAATAAAGACTTTTGGTAGGCTATACCTATAAATGATCTCCTTCTAAGCAAATTTTTTTATCCTTTCAGCAGTGTTTGCTGCTGATGGCTCAGCCTTAATACACTTTAAGGAGTGGTCAACAACTATGACAAGGAATTTCATTTTTCATTTTCCTTGTGGCAAAAACCTAGGATGTCCAATCAAAAGGCCAGGAAATATCGATAGGCTATTGCTCAATCACTTGTTGTTTGATTATTCTCGCATGTATCTGGCATAAATTGGATTTAAACCCTTTCCTAAGCATCTTTGAAAAGTTGGGTTAGAAATAGCCGGTCTAAAATGCTTTTCTTGCTATGGATCTACTGGGTTTATGAGCTTCACATATTGCTTCTTGGATTTCCTTAATGATTAATCTCCCTCTTCTCTTAAAACTCATTTGAGCCATAGGTAACTAAATTCCTTTTTATATAATTCTTCACCAATTATTAAATAACTAAGTGACTTCCTCATTATCTTTCTTGCTTTTGTTTATCCTCAAACAGTTCACTCGATCGAGATACATGATGATTAGAGTCATTCAAGTGTCATCTTCTTGACCTATCTCTATTACCTTTAGCTTTTCAAAGTAAGAAAGAAATTATTCTTCCATTATTATATTTTCCTCTATCATCTACTGATCTGAGGCTACCATTTTGGCGAGTCAATCAATTACTATCGATTCTTCTCTCTGTACTTTCTCTAAGCTCCAAGTTGTTCTAACTCCTTTAGAGCTAATTTAACTTTTGCCAAGTACTTTTTCATACTCTCTTTTTTAGCTTTGATACTCATGAGTATTTGGCTCATTAATAGCTATGAGTCACTATTGATTTTGAGGCTTTTTGGTCAGATGGACTTGACTAGCTTCAATTCTCGCAAGGTGCTTTATATTCTTGTACATTATTGGACTCCTTGAAACTCAACTTTATAGCGTACCTTACTATTATGCCCAAGGGTTTATTAATCACTATTCCAACTCTTCTGTAGTCATTCGATGCTCCCTCAATAATCATTTCCTAAGAAATGAATTAACTTCTGATTAGATTATTTAAATGAATTTTGATATTAGGTTATTGGTTGTTGTTTGATGCTTAAGTTGATTAAATATAAATAGGGATTTCATAAATTTGATTTGAGATGCTAAAGGAAGACAAGTTAAGAAAAGTTAGTGGTGTTGTTATATAAGTTAAAGTTTTTTTTTATTTAGCTAGTTGAATATGTAAAATGTAGCTACATGCCTATGTAAAAATTTATTTAACTAAGGTTAAGAATTGTCTTAGTTTTTGAATATAAGTGTTTGTTGTAGTGTGATTATTTATGAAGATATATTTGTTGGTTGAGTATTGCTAATTTAAGATTAATTTTGGAGTTTAAAATATTTTGTTGATGATTTAAAATTTAATACGTAAAGGAGGATGCTAACGATAGGAACTCTTTTTGTTTTTTTATATTATTGAGATAGCTTTGAAGTTTTAGTTTCAAGAGTGAATATTAGATTTGTTGTTTTAGTTTCTCCAGTCTATTAAACTTGGAACTATATTATTTGTTAAAGATTGTAAGTTGATGGTTACCATGCTGTAAGGGGATCATCTCATATGTGCATGTGAAGCTTAAACACAATGGTCATGGTAACTAGTATTTTTAATAAATGATAGATTTATATGTGGTTTAGACTATATGAATCTTGGGTAGCTATGGTAATAGTTAAGTAAATTAATAGTTGAATTGATTCTACAATTAAATTGATTTAGTTGTTCCTTTTATAATCCAGTTTATTTTCATTAAGTTTCACTATTTTTAATGAGTTTATTGGACTAATGGATTAACTTACAATTTAGTTTTGTAGAAAAGTCTAGTAAATTAGGGAACAGACATGAAGATAGAAATGGTAGATGGAACTAGAACTTAAGGCAACCGAGATTGTAAATAATTTAAGTAGTAATTGAATTGAAATTTTAATTATGTCTTTGATATATCGGTACTTTCCTAAAAATAATTATTGATAACTATGAAAAAAACATCTCTAAAGCCCAATCAAGTTGGCCCAACAATACTTGGCAAAGCCTAAAGCCCATCAATAAAAAGACAAAGTGTGAGCTAGAAGAAAAGATAGAAAGGCACGCCGTTCGATCGAACTGATTGGACACGACATCCTATCAGACCACTGACACAAGCAAGTGCCCATACCTTCGTATGCTCCCTGTCACATCGCCGCTCACCTGCTCCCATCGCCAGTTATCACGCCCCAAGGTACTAAATTATCCCTCCAAAGAACTCCTATAAATAGCCAGAAGCACAATCGTTACAGGTATTGAACACCCGAGACTCTCTCTATCTAAGCACTCTTTCTCTAAAATCTACTGACTTAAGTTTCGGAGTGCTAACACCCAGGTCCGACCGGGCACTCATTTTTGCAGGTTTTGTCATCTAATCGGATCTTCATCTGTCATCTTGACCGGTATCTAGCAAGTATACTAGATCGGCTAGTAATACAGGAAAATATAGATTAAAATCCCAAATATCGTACCCAAGGGAACATGGATTGCTAAGGATAATACCTATGTATGAATTAAATTAACCCGAGATTGTTTCCCAAATATTTTTGATTTAAAGGTAAAAATTAAACAAAATAAACAACTAAACAAAACAAAAGCTAAAACGTGAATTAAAAACAAAATAATAACTGAAATTCTCTTGCTAAAGAAATTATCAACCTTAATTTTCATTGTAATGACTTAAATTCAATATAAACACCAGTGATTATGGAAAAACTAGTAATAGAGTAAGATATCTTTATTCAAGTATATCATTCTTAGTATTAAACTCATAGACAAATCTAATACTTAGCATGCAAGTCTAGTTTTAACTTCCTAAATATTCATTGAAGCCTTTCTAAAGTGATCCAACTCTAATTCATTCTTAGTTCTTCCTCTCTTAATATTAACTAATAAAATTCACACATAATCATCTCATATTTCGGATAATAATCATGCATAAACATTAAAGAGTCAATCTAAGAACATGCAAATCATTAACTATATCAAAACCAATTTTTAGTTATTTATTCAATAAACCAACAATCAATCTCAACACAATCAAAGATAAGAATATGCTTAAAACCAAGAAATAATCAACGAATATTGAAATTAAGCTCAAAATAAAGTCATAACAATGAAAATTTAAGATTTCAAGAATCCATTGGCAAAAGAAGAAAAACTACTTCCTAAATATAATTAAAAACTAAAGACAAAGTTGAAGAAAAATAACATAAAAACAAACTAAAAAAAGTAAAGCTAAATTCTAAGGTTGATCCCCTAATTAATCTAATTCCTAAACTAATTCCCTTTCTTTGGTATTTTAGACTGCTATTTATAGGCAAAAGATGTCATGGATTCCTTCTCAAACTCCTAAAATCAAATAGGAAGTAATTTCTACCCAAAATAGGAAGTTCGATAAAATCCTTTGCGAAGTTGGAGAAGCATCACGTGGCCATGTGTTCCCTAGTGTTAATTCACACGTAGCCATGTGTTGCATTTGGTCTTTCTCACACGTGGCCACGTGATTTTCTCCTTTGTTTCACACGTGGTCACGTGTCCTTACTTCATTCTTCAAAAAAACTCTTTCACGTGGCCACGTCTCCTTCTTCAATCATTTTCATGTGGCCATGCATCGATCTTCTGGATCTCACGATCACTTTCTGGCATAAATTTTCCATATTTGCAGTTTTGGCCCAAATCTTTGTCCTTTTTACAATTAAGTCCTTTTTCTTGTAAAATAACCCTGAAAAACATCAAAATTTACAATTAACTTCAAAAACATAAAACTAACAAATTAAACTCAAATTAAACCTAATTAACACAAAATTAACTTAATTAAACACCTAAAAATATACTAAAAACATCATATAAATGACCATTATCACAGCTCTCCTTCTTATAGATAAAGACAAATCGTGCTTTATCAATTAGTAATAAATAGTAATAAGTTGAATGTTCTTAAATTATATAGGAATTATCGTAAAATCGTTGTTTGCATTTACTATATATATATATGTGTCCAATATTTCTGCATGTAACAATTTTTATATGGTATGAGGTGTATGTGCTTCTCGGTATGAGTGTGACCTTGATTTTAGTTAATGATTTAAATTAGTTGTTAATCTAAATGGTTGAATGAAATATGTAATTAGAAGCTTAAGACATACAAGTATACATAAATCCTAAGAATATAATGTACTAGTATGTAATTTCGTAAGTTGTCAAAGTAATGATGATTTTATATTTGTCCTTGGTAAAATTAGACAGAAATTAGAGATATAAGATAAGATTGGCATGCCAATTAAGAAGGTTTAACAGTACTGCATCTTTAATGACTATTGTCGGATTGGATGGCTTTGAGAGCTCTTTCGGTGTATGTAATTAAATTGAGTTGTGGGCTGGATGGCTCTGAGAGCTCGGTCCACAAGTGTATATCAATAAATATGGATTTAATGACTATTGCCAGATTGGACGGCTCCGAGAGCTCTTCCGGTAGACGTAACTAAATTAAGTCGTGGGCTGGATGGCTCCGAGAGCTCGGTCCACAAATGTATATGAATAGATATGTATTAATAGTGGGTCGTATGGTTCCGAGAACTCAGTCCCGTGGTTAAATTCCATTTATCCAACTTGATGCAAATCCCATTTGATATATTAGAGGCAAATATTGAAATTAAATAAGGAAATAAAAGTTAATGCAAGTATTTTACCAAATATTAATAAATATTTTATAGAATTTGTACCCTGATCAATTTGAATTATGATTAATTATAATTAATTATGATTGGGATTGATTAGTATTTTATATATATTCGTATCGTGATTAACTGTACGTTACACAATCTGAAGTAATATGGTGTAATTAGGAACGTGTATAATATAATTATGTATCTGTAAGAGTTCGAGATGTGATATACATGCCCAACCCGAATTAATTATTTAAATTACTCTATTGAACTTTGGAATTGAAGAACTACGTGGTTCTGATTTTCCAAGTGGGATATGTAGGAAGCTTGAAAATCTATATCTCAAGTCCGAACCAATTTATATTCATACGATTATGCATGTTTCATTATGTTTACTGAATCCTGATGACATAAATTATATATATATATAATTGTGTATATGAGTAAATGCTCATGATTATGGTGAATTAAGTTGTTATTTTGAAGCTGATGTTGTAAATTGTGATTAATTAATCGAGATTGTGAAAGTAGTTATATGATTTTAGAAATGCTTTTATATTCTTTTTCATAGAAAGTTGCTAATAATAAGGGGAGATTCTGTCGAATTTTTTTTATTTAGAACAAAAAGTATATTAAATTAACAAGGTTTTTAAATTAGCCAAATCCATGGGTGACATCCACAAAAAGTATATTAAATTAACAAGGTTTTTAAATTAGCCAAACCCGTGGGTGACATCCATAAAAAGTATATTAAATTAACAAGGTTTTTAAATTGGCAAAACCCGTGGATGACATCCGATACTCGAGTCTTTTAACTAGCTGGGTATAGGGTGTTAGAAAATCCATCCAATTTATTTGAATATTGACTTAATTATAACCTATATTTTTTGATCCATTAATGATCCAATCCATTAATGATTCATCCATTAATAACCCAATCCAAATCCGTCCAATTGCCACATTTAATGTCATGAGAAGGCAAACCATTTGATTTTTAATTTTCATTGTTTCTTTCTTGTGGTCCCACTTTATTCCATTTAATTAATAATTTAATATTGTAATGTATTTTGCAAAGGTCAACAGTTTGTACTTTGGAGAATATGAATTTTGCTACCAACCTCAATGAAACTTTTTGTACTATTAATTAGTTCATCTCTTGCATCATATGTTTTAAAATGTATTGGGTCAACTGATCTAATTTCTGTATTTCTTCTTATTTTTCGAGGTTCTTTTATGTCTAAAACAAATTTTTGTATTTGTATAAAAATAGTTAATTTATAATAGAAAAAATAAAAGAAATATTTCTAGTTCTAATAAAACAAATAAAAGCAAAAATATTCATGTATTCTTAGTAAAAATATTAAATAAATTAGTCAGGTTGCTGAAATAATTTTATTGCCATGAGCTTATCCTACAAAATTAAATTGTAGTGTATTAGGTTTTATTAAACTTAATAAGTAGCAAAAATAAATACAATATATTTAGTATTAAGCAAAAACTAAATATAGTGTATTAGGTTTTATTAAACTCAATAAGTAGCAAAACTAAATACACTATATTTAGTATTGAACAAAAACTAAATATACTAAATACACTATATTTAGTATTGAACAAAAACTAAATATAGCGTATTAGGTTTTTCAAAAGTGAATTAAATATAATTAAATTACTTATGTATTCATATTTTATAACTTTTAAGTAAAAATTGAATATAGTGCATTAAGGTTTATTAAACTCAGTACAGTTGGTAAAACTCAATACACTATATTTAGTTTGAGTAAAAACTAAACATAGTGTATTAGGTTTTTCAAAAGTAAATTCAATGTAATTCAATTGCTTATATGTTCATATTTTTTAGCTTTTAAGTAAAAATTGAATATAGTATATTAAGTTTTATTAAACTCAATACAGTGTATTAACTTTTGGCAAAACTCAATACACTATATTTAGTTTGAGTAAAAATTGAAAATAGTGTATTAGGTTTGTCAAATATGAATATAATGTAATTAAATTACTTATATATTCATATTTTTTTAGCTTTTAAGTAAAAATTGAATATAGTATATTAGGTTTTTTTAAACTTAATACAGTATATTGAGTTGTAGTAAAACTCAATACACTATAGTTAGCTTGGGCAAAAACTGAATACAGTGCATTAGGTTTGTCAAAAGTAAATTCAATGAAATTAAATTGCTTATATATTAATATTTTTTAGCTTTTAAGCAAAAATTGATTCTAGTGCATTAAAATTTATTAAACTTAATACAATGTATTGAGTTTTGGTAAAGCTCAATACACTATATTTAGTTTGAGCGAAAACTTAATATAGTGTATTAGATTTGTCAAAAGCGAATACAATATAATTAAATTGCTTATATATTCATATTTTTTAACTATTAAACAAAAATTGAATATTGTATTAAATTTTATTAAACTCAATGCACTATATTGAATTTTGGTAAAACTCAATACACTATAGTTAATTTAAGTAAAAGTTTAATATAGTGTATTAGGTTTGTTAAAAGTGAATTCAATGTAATTAAATTGCTTATATATTCATATTTTTTTTTAGCTTTTAAGCAAAAATTGAATATAGTGTATTATATTTTATTAAACTCAATACCGTGTATTGAATTTTGGCAAAATTCAATACACTATATTTAGTTTGAGTAAAAACTGAAAATAGTATATTAGGTTTGTCAAAAGTGAATATAATATAATTAAATTGCTTATATATTCATATTTTTTTAGCTTTTAAGCAAAAATTAAATATAATATATTAGGTTTTATTAAACTCAATACAGTACACTGTATTTAATTTGAACAATAATTGAATATAGTGTATTAGATTTTTCAATAGTGAATTCAATGTAATTAAATTCCTTATGTATTCATATTTTTTAGTTTTTAAACAAAAATTGATTATAGTGTATTAAAATTTATTAAACTTAATACAATATATTAAGTTTTGGCAAAACTCAATGTACTACATTTAGTTTGAGCAACAACTTAATATAGTGCATTAGGTTTGCGAAAAGTGCATATAATGTAATTAAATTGCTTATATATTCATATTTTTTAGCTATTAAACAAAAATTGAATATAGTATATTAAATTTTATTAACTCAATATAGTGTATTGAATTTTGGCAAAACTCAATACACTATATTTAATTGGAGTAAATATTTAATATAGTATATTAGGTTTGTCAAAAGTGAATTCAATGTAAAATTGCTTATATATTCATATTTTTTAGCTTTTAAGCAAAAATTGAATATTATATATTAGGTTTTTGAGTTTTGGCAAAACTCAATATACTATATTTAGTTTGAGCAAAAACTAAGTATAGTTTATTAGATTTATTAAAAGTGAATTCAATGTAATAAATTGCTTATATATTCATATATTATGGCTTTGAGCAAAAATTGAATATAATGTATTAGTTTTTATTAAACTCAATACAGTGTATTAAGTTTTGGTAAAACTCAATATACTATATTTAGTTTAAGGAAAAACTGAATATAGTGTATTGGATTTTATTAAAAAGAATGCAATGTAATTAAATTGTTTAGATATTCATATTTTTTAGTTTTGAGCAAAAATTAAATACAGTGTATTAGGTTTTATTAAACTCAATATAGTGTGTTAAGTTTTACAAAACTGAATTAGCAGAAGAGCAAGCCTCAATACATTGTATTGTAACTATGTTAGGAAAATGCTCTATTAGAAATTTCTATATTGTATTATGGTTGTGCTTTACATTACAGTTATTGGTTTTTATTCACTATGAACTCAAACTTTGAGCTTAAGCTACATTTCTGGTTTTCGTTAAGAGAAAATATTATGGAGAAAATGATTTGTATATTAAGAAATCATTCAAACTTGTGTTTACAAAGAACTGTTTCTTACGGATATAGTTACAAAAATGATTTTGTTTATGCAAGGTTTATCATTTATGTTTATTTGACAGATGATAAAATACAAGAAAAGAAAAGCTAATTTAATAATTAATAAAATAGAAAAACGTTCATATTCTTTCAAATTATTACTAATATATAGTAATATTAGAAATTTCGAAAGTGGCATGCATATTGTACAATTAGGAAGTGGACCATGCAACGCAGTTTCGTCTCGATGAATTGGCACATTTGCAGAAACAGAGACACAAGAAAGAGATGAAAACTTTAGCAGAGAGGAAAGATGACAAGGAAAAAATTGGAAAGACAAAAAAAAATTCAAAGGGAAGGACAAAGTTTGATGTTTACGGAGTTTGAAGAGTTAGTTTCACTCATAGTTACTGAACTTGCAGTCAATTTCACAACAGTAATAAAAAAAATTTCATAAAAATCATTGAAGTTTTCGAATATATACAACAAGATTACTTTGACCAGTTTCCAACAAGGAAAATGCCAGAAAGTTTAACTGGCATGTCCGGTCACCACAACATGCACACATGACATTCAGCGTGATATCACGTCAGCATAATACGTGACGATTTCAAACACTCTTTTATGTCCACATGTGCATTGACGTGGGAAACATGACATGTGTCATGCTGACGTGGTGCCACGTTAAATGTCATGTGCGTATATTGTAATGATCGGACATACCAACTAGACTTTCCAACGTTTTTTTTGCCGAAAACCGATCAAAGTAATTTTATTGTATATATTCGCAAATTTCAGTAATTTTTTTTTAAATTTTTTTAATTACTGTTATAAAATTAGCCACAAGTTTAGTAATGTAAAACTAACTCGGAGTTTGAATTTAAAAACCAATCTGAATCGAAACAAGAAAAAGCATATGGAGAATAGAAGAGAAGAAAAAACAGAGCCACAAATTGTTGTTTTAACATCCGAAAACAGGTAAACTGGAAACAAACTTAGAAATTGAAAGAAAACTGAACCAAGAAAAATCGATTTCATTTTTTTATCTTAATCAAGCATATATATATATATATATATATATGCAATTATTTGTTATAATTAATTAAAAAAATGTATAATATATAATTAATTAAAAATCGATTTTGTTACAAAATGAAATAAATGCAATTATTTGGATTTTTTTATTTAAATTAATTAGAAAAATCACATTAATGAAAAGTCACAATTTAATTTGAAATGTAAGGCATTTTTTATAGTTGAAATTTAAAAAATAGCAATTATAAAATAAAAAATTTTAAAAAATAATATTTAAAAAAATTAAAAAATATGAGAGCGCAAATATATATATATAATTTTTTTGGGGTATTTATGAAAAAATTTCTGAAATTTATAGAGGTCTAATTATATATTAAATGCTTGATCACGAGCTAACATAGGCTTACAGCCTAAGTTAAATGCACAGAAGAAGCCACTCAAAGGCCCATTCGCAGAAAAGGTGTAATTGACCTGTGAGAGTCAGTTAAACTCAGTTCAATGCACCAAATCCAACCTAAACCTTCACCCATCTCACCTAACCCTAGGCTGACCTTAAAGAAGTATAAATATCCCTTAAAGTCGAAATTAAGGTATGACATATAAATATCCCTTAAAGTCGAAATTAAGGGGTAACACACTCATTAGCCTCCGAATCCTAAGAGAAAAAGTCTCATTTTCTCTCCTTTCTTTATAGCCAAAATAGGGGTACCAATTCCTGCCCTCTTTTCGGCCATTGCTCATTCCTAAGCAATGTTCCTGGACCTCTTTTCTGGTATAAAGACCCTTAGAGGTGGCCATTTGCTGAACACTAGTGGTTTAGTATAGCCCTGTGTGAAAGCAATTCAATTGTACAAGTAAAATTTATGGACTAACTTTAATTAGAACTTCCGTTCTTTTGACTAGATCATACAATTATTGGCATGCAAATTTTTAAATTTCTGCAATTTACATACGATGTATAATGATTGCCAATCAGCACAATCAAGTGTTAAATTATCCCTATAAATATACATAGCAAAACATGAAAAAAATGTAAAAATAAAGCACACATAGCATGTTAACAAAAGATACCTCATTTTTCATTTTAGCATTTTTGGAGGTGTTTCATGTAACTCTTACCAAAATATTACTAGTACTCTTAAAAAAAAAAAAACCCAATTAAATCAGAAGATAGATGGATAATAGATTCACTATTTAATACAGCAGACCCTGTCAGATCTCATGATGCCTAATATCCAACATATTCAAATTCCAAAACAATCGTATACGAGGAAATTTCGGAACTTCACACACATCCATTTCCACACAAAATAAGGCCCTACATGGCAGAGATATCAAAGTGCATTACTCAAGTCGAGCAACTTCTCAACATCCGCTTCATAAATCCTTAAATCCAAACCCATGCCCTAGCACCAAAAAGAATATCTAAATTATTAGGTCCTTTGAAAAATAAGTGCACCACATCATGCATTATAACATCCTCACCTATCAACTAGAGTTTCAAAATGACTCATGGATGTCTATTAAGTTTCAACATTCAATCAACCTAAGAAAAACTAGTTGCGCAATCTGAGTTGAACTAAAACACGTCCTGCCACCATTCAATCCAATGTCCATCAGTAGAACCTCCGAGGATAGCGATCCACCATTCTTCCAGAAGGGCACTCAAATGCACGATGTCCTCGTCCCCCACAATTGTGACAAATCATTAATGGACCCATGCAGTCCTTGCTCATGTGCCCATACTGGTGGCAGTTTCTGCAAACAATGTCCTGGTAACCTGAGCTGCGACGATCTCCAAACATATTGGCTTTTGGGCAATGTCTAGCCACATGACCAGCTACATTACACAAGTTGCAAATAGGTTCATTTTGACAGTCACGGGCAAGGTGACCTGTCTTCCTACAGTTGTTACACGCCTTCTCATTTGTACAATCAGCTGCAATATGACCCTGCTTATAACAGTTGTTACACAACCTCAAGTCCCCCGGTGGCAATGGTGGAGCAGTACACTCCTTTGCACGATGTCCAGCCTTGCCACAAGTGTGGCAGATGCCCTCATTTGGACAATGGCTAGCCATGTGACCAGGCTCCCGACAGTTCCAACACAGTGATTTTGTGGTGCACTCTGAAGCAATATGCCTGCCATAGAGTTTGGTCTCAGTCCATCAAAAGAAATATCATAGGTGTGTATCAATACCTGTCACATACTTGCACTGCCTGAATAACACCTAAAAAATGCAAATTACCAGATTCCTTCAAATACAGACTTTTGTTTCACATGCATATGCACAATTATTTCCCATTCTTCTAACAATTGCAATTCTAGGATATAACATAAGCAAGCTCATAAATGTATCTTACGCCCATATTTGTTCAAGATACACTGCCCCATAAAAGTTTTGAACTAAATGTGGACAACAAAAAGAACAGGGGTGGGTTTCCCATCATAACCACCAAAAACAATTAGGAGAAGGCTCTTGTCTAGGCACAACTTGGATGGCATGGGGGTGAATTTAATGACAATTGCCAAAACTCTTGTGATAACAAGAAGTGCTGGTCTTATCGATCGTCTAAAGCAACAAAAGTAACTGATAAAAAAGACAACCCAAGATCGATACAACTGTACATGATAGAAAGCCATCTTAACCATGATCATCCCATACAATACTGCACATGACACGGTCAAAGAAATTTAAACAATGATCATCTCATGCAAGAAAGAAGGTAAGCTAAATACTTAGTCCGACAATACACACAGCATATGTAAAACAGCAGCAAAAATGCTGGAAGACTTCAATACTGTCAGTCAATTAAGCCATTAGGCATAAATAACTTGCTCTCTGTGGCAGTTCACATAGTTAAATTGATGACAGTGGCAGATTTCTAGGTTGAATTAAAAAACTTCAGACAAAAATTAATAACAGAAGCGATCTATTCAGTACTACAAGAAAATCAACCCATTTATAATGCTGCCACCTTCCTTCTCATCACTTCATTGCAAAAACAATTATCTTCAAGCTCTACCATCTGCAGCTTCTTGTGATTGTAATGATAGAATTCACCTTACAATCTGCTTAGCTTTCACCATTCTAGGCAACTGAATACCTATTTCTCAATTCTTTTAAATTTGGTGGTAAATTGATGGGTTCTTGAAACTAAAGTAATACTTTAATTGCCACTGGCTTGGCTTCCAATATCTGGCAAAGGCATGTATATATAAATTGACTAGCAATTGTAATGTGGTCCCCACTAACTAATTCGGTTTTTGGACTGACACATAATGCTATTTTATCTTGTCTAGTCAATTAAAAAGGAAAATAAATAACTAATATGTGGACCAAATTCTCCACACCCATGATTCATGTTTGTGAAAGTTCAAAATCAATTGGAAAGATTAACAATCATCACTCAGCATATGTTTGATGTCTTGGACTAATAGGCATATAAAAAATACTAATTTTAAGAAGAAAAAAAAAAGTTCATATGACAATTAATGCTTGAATCCTTTCAAAACATTTCTGAATCTCATCATATATACATGTCAGACAGCTGAAAAGATTATTACATAGCATGCCTCTTTATCTAATTAACTGTTCCTCAATTTGACATACAAAATTCTATGAGAAAACATCAGCCTTTTAAAGCAATAATTTTATTGATTAATGTTTACACTTCGTCCATATAATGTAGCTGTAGCTCTGTAGAAAATAAATTTGCAAAACTGCACCAAGCCAGCATTATTGCCTATTGGAAGAACCAATTACTATTGTCTCCCGTGCAACTGGTAGTACTCTAATGTCCGAATACTCTTAAGGTTGTTAACAAATTTAAAGCCTCCAGAGCAACTAACAGTAATATAAGGGTCTTACTGCTTAAGATTCTATGACAACAAAGAATATTAGAATTATGAGATAAAGTACAGCATAAAGGAAGTACATATGAACTGAGCACGACATGCAGAAAATTCTGAAATCTTAATTCCATAATGAATGAACTCCCACCTAAATTAGATATAAAATGTAAGAAGAAACAGGTTTGCTTAGCAATAAACCCCCAAAAAATATCATTATTTTCACTTGAAAAATGCACTTAGAAACCTTAGTCGTGAGGTGGCTTTGACAATTTGGGATTTAGCTTTTAGCATCTCAATTTTTATAGGAGCAGAGGCTGTCCAAATCCTTCAGGAATATGTCTTAATTGAAGAGATTTTGGAAGCAAAGCACATGCCCAAATCCAATGGAACTTTGATTTATTTTCTTTCTTTCTTTCTTTCTTTCTTCCTTTCTTTCTTTTTCCAGCACTATGGATTATGTGGAAGGAGAAAATGCTTATATCTTCAAAAATCTGAATAAGAATTCTTGTCAAAAAAGGAGGTTTTCGCTCCTGTGTGAATTATGCTTCTAGAGTTTCTTGGGGAGTATCTTTGAATGTTATCCATGATCCGACTTGATTGCAGAGATTACATTGTTAGCTTTTTTTCATGTATCTTTCAATCATCATGCAAGAGATCTCAAAAAGGAGAAGCATCAAGAGATATTAGATCGAGGAATAAGAAATTATACATCAAAAGCAAGGTTATTACTTATGAAAAAAATTAATAATAATAATTAGAAAGAAAAATAGGTTGATAAAATTGATCCCCACAGGTTGGGCGATCTAAGACTGTCAAATGTGAAAAGCTTCTTAAACAACAAGTAATCTAACCAAGCCCTATATGAGCTTAAACAATTACTTTATTTGCACTAAACAGGAATGCAATAAACAATTAGATTAGCCAATCATCAGTCTTACAATAGATATCACAAGGAGGACTTCAGCAGTAGTTTCTAGTTCAATACACAAGGACTAACTTAAAATTACTAAAAAGATAAATAGTAATACTTTAAACCTAGCTCAACCAGAAAAACATCTATGGCCATTCTAATATTGCTGCATGTATTATGATGCACAAATGTGTTAGGAAAGAAATGTCATTCATCCCATACCCTTAGTAATTACATTAGCTATTTTTCTTAGCATTAATAAATTGTGCTTGGTGGGTGTACAATGACTTTTGTATATCATTAACAAGTGAACTTGAATTGAGACAAAAATGCAGAGTTGAAGCATGGCGCATCGACTATTGTTGAGGCATAAACATTGTAGTTTTAAGAAAACACACACACACATATATATGCACACAAATAATGAATGCTAACATAAATATATATATATATATATATATATATATATATATATATATAGAGAGAGAGAGAGA
>CM075812.1:11118297-11168993 GCA_037975025.1 Excoecaria agallocha
ATCTTCTTGCCTTTTTGTAATTAAGTCATTTTCCTTGCAAAATAATTCTAAAAAATACCAAAATTTACAATTAACTCCAAAAATATAAAATTAACCAATTAAACTCAAATGCAACCTAATTAACTCAAAATTAACTCAATTACATAACTAAAAATATATTAAAAATATCATATAAATCACCATTATCAACACGCGAGCGCGCGCACACACACATACATACATATATATATATATATATATATATATATATATATATATATATATATATATATATATATATATATATATATATATATGCGCACACATACATACACATACACATATATATGCAAGTATGTATGTACATACACATACACATATACATACACATACACATACCTATGTAATGCACATACATACATACATACATACATACATATATACATACATATATGTATATATACATACATGTATATACATATGTATGTATACACACACATACATACATACATACTGTAACACTCTACTTTCATTTATGATTTTCGTACACCGTATGTTATTACTAACGATGTCACATGATTAATATTCATTAGGTATAAATTTCGGCAGCATAATGACTTGTAAACCACACTACCCAAACTTGCAAATTCACAATTAAACACTCCTAAAAGGCAACCTCCACCTCCAATACTTTAGTAGCATTCATAGCACTTCTAAAATCATCCATCTCATCATCCCAACACAATCATAAATTCATCACTCAAATATACTTTTATATATATATATGTGTGTGTGTGTGTGTGAGCACATTTAATTAGCATCCATAATACATTATGACGTAATAAGTCTTACATACCAATTATCTCGAATCTAATACATAAAATGTCTAAGTTACATATGTAACACTCTTATCACTCCGATCATACGAAACAGTGCACGCAAACCGAAAATTTTTTTTTCTTTTAATTAACATTTAAATAACACCAAAATTCGATATTACCAATTAATTAGGTATTCGATGACCTATAACTGTCCCGGATTACTATTCACATAATAAAATTTCGGCAGTATAACGGCTGTATTTGCCTAGCCTCCTGAAAAATCAAACAACACACAGCCTCTCAGAGGCACAACACTTCTATAACAATCATTCCCTTTTCTCCAAAATCTCCATCAAACATCCAATACTTCAAACAGATCATCATCACAATCATACACATATATGTTTACATATCTTTACATATCCAAACATTTATACATATTAGTCATTTATATACATGCCAAAGTCTACATAATTTACATAATAACAAAATTTCTTGTCCTTCATTCTCTGCATCATTGCTCCTCCAGCGCTGTACCTGCATGCAGTAAAAACTACATGCTGAGCATAAACTATGCCCAGTGGTGTCTAACAATCCTAATACTTTCTTTGCAATATTTATTTCTTTAATATACTTTATTTAATCAATTAATTCCAAAATAAGTACATTTTAACATTTTCAGCACTTTTTAGTGAAAACAGTGGTTTTTCACATTATTTACATTTTTTTCTCATTTATTTCATAACGGTTGACTAATTTCCTTTTTAGTCCTCAAAATTTTATTAAATTCCAAAAATGTCCTTTTTCTTTAATATTTACGATTTTGCCATTATAGTCATTTACTTTCATTTTCTTTACATTAGTTTCATCATTATTCATAATTTATTTCTTATTTCACTGCTTTTGGGTAAAATTACAGTTTAGTCCCTGTACTATAAAATCTTATCTTATTGACCTTGTTAGGTCTCCAAAATTACTATTTTGCCCTTGTTAATCATTTCTCATTTATTTTTACTTATTAATTACCCAATTTGGCAAAATTACCATTTTGCCCCTAAACTTTCATTTTCTTTCATTTAAGTCCTTTTTTTCATTTTAAACTTCATTTTTATCATTATTTTCATTTCTTTTAACTTATTATCACTTCCATTTCATTTCATGCCCCTAGTACAGTGCCGACAGAAATTCTCAGACTGGATACTCGGGACGTGGACCCTCATGGGCCACATATAGACTGAAAAATGATCTCAGCGACCATTTTTCCACGTAGCAGATACCAGATACAAACAGAAGCTATGGCGATCAGTGATCCTACCATAACTAAGCAAGTCGCCGTGACTTGCACCGCGGTACAGATGTCCCTATGGCTAGCCAATTATATCCTGAGCTAGGCTTTTACTGCCAGACTAATTCTAAGGGCACAATTTCATCAAAATTTCAATCAAACTTAAATTTTTTTCATTATTTCATTACTCGAAATTACTCGTAGTCATTTCTTTTCATTCTTTCACATAGATTGTGAATTATTCTACCATAATTCACCAAAATCATTCACTTTCTCATCAATTTGCATTTTATTTCATATAAATGCCATATTTTCATTACTTACATAATTGAAAATATTCTCTAAAATATTCATTTAATTTCAATAAATTCCATAAAAATTCCTAAGCATATTATTTCATTTCTAGTATCATTTAAAAGCTTAAATTCATCAATATTCACAAAATACACTTAGGTTTTCTTTAGGGTATAATTCGGCCATCAAGGTAAATATACCATATCATCATTCAATAAATCATTTAATCATTTTAACATGCTTATTCAAGGTCTAGATACACTATTTCATCAATAATTTCAATTAAATCATCATTTTATCACATAAACCCTAACTTACATAAAGGGTACTTAATTGAAATCAAAGAAATTACAAAGATTTATTAGCCACTAACCTTCTTTTCTTGTTCTAGTGTGCCTAAGCTTCCTTTTCCTTGCCTTTAGCCTTGGAAGCTTGCAAGTCTCCTTGATTCCCTATGGAAGCCAAATTTTCAAGCCATTAGAACTCTAGTTTTTCAACCTCAAATGCTAAAAATAACATCATAAATGAAGTCTAGGCACCCAAAAACATAAGTAGGCACCTTAGAAATAATTTTAACCCATTGGTTTCACTTACCTCAAATGAAACCCTAAACTCTCTCTCCTTATTTTTCTTGATTTCCTTCCTTGATTTGAAGAGAGAAGGTCACAACACTTAACTAGAGAGGCAGAAATTTCTATTAGGTGGTTTGATTTGGTGTGAAATGGAGAGAGAAATGAAGAAAACTCACACAATAATGGTGGAGAGTGGTTCGGCCAAGGGAGAGAGAAAAGGAAGAAGATGATTTGCTGTCCTATTCCAAAAAATTCTCCCTTTATATATGTTGGTCTATGGGCTTGGTGGGCTTGATTTAGGTTAATGGGCTTAGTTAATTAGTTAAAGCCCATTAACACCTAATTTAAAGCCCAAAATTATTTCTCCCATTTTCTCACTCTAAATCACTCCAATTTCAATTTCATAATTCTTATCACATCCAAATTAGGTAGTACACAAAATTTCGGCTCAATCGGAGTCCGTTACTGGTCCGATTCAACCGAACTGGTTCGATTCGACAACTGTCGACATCGCCGAAAAATTCATTTCTTTATACCAAAATATTCTACATGAAATTTCATTAAGATCTGAAAAATATGGAAATTTTTGGAGTTCATTTGCTATTTTTAAAAATTTATGCAAAATCAAGTCACATTCCCTACCAGGGAAATTGACTCGCTACCTTTTTCGTATTTTCGACTTTCAGAGGTCTATTTGACCTCGGTTTCACTTCAAATTTCAACCCCGGACTCACCATGACCAATACTTCCCGATGGTCAAATAAAATATTTTTCACTTTCGGGTCCGTTTTACGGCCCGGATGTACTATTCACCATCGGAATTTACTGTTCACGGCCAGACCGGTGTTGAAGCCATTACAATTCTCTCCTACTAAAATAAATTTCGTCCTCGAAATTTACCTGTATTAAAGAGATGGAGATACTGATATCTCATAGTGGCTTCCGGTTCCCAAGTAGCTTCTTCTACATTGTGATGGTGTCATAGTACCTTCACTAATGGAACCTGCTTGTTTTTGAGTTGACGGACTTCTCTTGCTAAGATTTTCACTGGTTCCTCTTCATAAGTCATGTCATCAGTCACTTGAATCTCTTCCTGTGTAATCACGTGACTAGAATCCGATCTGTATCTACGGAGCATAGACACGTGAAACACATCATGTATCTTTTCCAATTCAGAAGGCAACTTTAGTCGATACGCTACGGGACCCACTCGCTGAAGTATCTCATAAGGGCCAATAAATTTAGGACTTACCTTGCCCTTCTTTCCAAATCTTAAGATCTTTCTCCATGGAGATACTTTCAGGAAAACTCGATCTCCCACCTGAAACTCTATGTCTTTCCTTTTCAAATCAGCATAGGACTTCTGACGATCCGCAGCTTCTTTCAATCTACCTTTAATGACTCGAACTTTCTCTTCAGAATCACGGATCAAATCAGAACCTACTAACTTCCTTTCACTCAATTCGGTCCAACATAGGGGAGTTCTGCACTTCCTACCATACAGGGCTTCAAAAGGAGCCATTTTCAAGCTGGATTGGTGACTGTTATTGTATGCAAACTCTGCCAAAGATAAATGCTTTTCCCAATTGGATCCAAACTCTAGAATGCAACATCTGAGCATATCCTCCAAAACCTGGATCACTCTCTCGGACTGGCCATCTGTTTGAGGGTGAAAGGCTGTACTAAAGTGAAGCCTCATACCCAAAGCATCTTGAAAACTGCGCCAGAATCGAGAAGTAAACCTCGGATCCCTGTCAGAAACAATGGAAGATGGCACTCCATGCAATCTTACTATCTCATTAATATACAATTCCGCCAGTTTAGACAAAGGATAGTCCATCCGTACTGGCAAAAAGTGAGCTGACTTGGTGAGTCGATCTATAATCACCCAAATGGCGTCATGCTTCTTCTGAGTCAGTGGCAAGCCTGTCACAAAATCCATGGTCACTCGGTCCCATTTCCACTCTGGTACTAACAAAGGATGCAACAACCCTGAAGGAACTTGGTGCTCAGCTTTTACTTGCTGACAGATCAGACATTTACTTACAAATTCTGTCACATCTCGCTTCATACCTGGCCACCAATAGAAAGTTTTCAAATCTTGATACATTTTATTGCCTCCAGGATGCATTGCATAACTGCTATGATGTGCTTCAGTTAGAATACCTTTCTTCAACTCTTCTTGGTTTGGAACATAAAGCCTTTGCTTAAAATAAAGGCTCCCATCATCACTTAAGAAGTAATTCTCTACACTGCCATTCTGAAGTCTATTCTTAATGCTCATCAACCGATCATCTTCCTTCTGAGCAGTCTTAACTTGATGCACAAAGTCAGACTTTACTTGTAATTCAGCTACCAGGGCTCCATCTGAAGCTAAACTTAGATGGACATTCATAGCTCGAAGAGCTGCAAACAAAACAATCAATTACTAAAGCAAAACAATCACTTATACTAATTACTTAAGGGTATTCACATCACCTAACATAAATTTCCTGCTAAGTGCATCAGCTACTACATTAGCTTTTCCTGGGTGATAATCGATGTAGCAATCATAATCCTTGATCAATTCCAACCATCGCCTTTGTCGAAGGTTAAGCTCTTTTTGAGTGAGAAGGTATTTTAAACTCTTATGATCAGAGTAGATGTAGCATCTCTTGCCATATAAATAATGTCTCCAAATTTTCAGCGCAAGAACAATGGCTGCTAACTCCAGATCATGGGTAGGGTAGTTCTTCTCATGTGTTTTCAACTGTCGGGAGGCATATGCAATCACCCTGCCTTCCTGCATCAAAACACACCCTAATCCATTCCTGGATGCATCGCTATAGACCACAAAATCCTTACCCGATTCAGGTTGAGTAAGAATTGGAGCTTCAGTCAACATGCTTTTAAGTCTTTCAAAACATTGCTGACAAGCATCAGTCCACACAAATCTAACATTCTTCTGTAGTAACCGGGTTAAAGGTATTGCAATAGTAGAAAAACCTTTAATGAATCTCCTATAATACCCGGCTAAACCCAGAAAACTCCTCACTTCAGTAACATTCTTGGGTGGTTTCCATTGGATAATCGCATCAATCTTTGAAGGATCCACTTTAATACCTTCTGCCGAAATTACATGACCTAGAAAAGACACCTCATTTAACCAAAAGTCACATTTACTAAATTTAGCATATAACTGTTTTTCCCTTAGGACTTGCAGAACAAGCTTCAGATGCTTATCATGTTCTTCCGGCGTCTTAGAGTAGACCAGAATATTATCAATAAAAACTACTACAAACTGGTCCAAATAGGGATGAAAAACCCTATTCATCAAGTCCATAAAGGTGGCTGGAGCATTCGTAAGCCCAAAAGGCATAACCAGAAATTCATAGTGGCCATACCTGGTATGAAAAGCAGTCTTCGGCACATCTACTTCTTTCACTCCCATTTGATAATAGCCTGATCTCAAGTCAATCTTCGAGAAAACACCTGCTCCCTTAAGCTGATCAAACAAGTCTTCAATGCGAGGGAGAGGATACTTGTTCTTAATGGTAACTTTATTCAGTTGCCTATAGTCAATGCACAACCTGAGTGTACCATCTTTCTTCTTGACAAACAAGACTGACGCACCCCAGGGAGAAACACTGGGCCTAATAAACCCCTTATCTAACAATTCTTGCAACTGAATTTTCAATTCTTTTAACTCTGCAGGTGCCATCCTATAGGGAGCAATAGAAATAGGTACGGTACCTGGAGCAATATCAATAGAAAATTCTACCTCCCTGTCAGGTGGTAAACCAGTCAACTCATCAGGAAAGACATCCTGAAACTCCCTGACAGTAGGTACTTCTGACATTTTTGGACTGACTTTCTTTGCTTCCACTGCATAACACATGTAAGCCACACATCCTTTTCTAATCAACTTTTTAGTAGCAGTGGCGGATATCACATCGGACAGAAAATCAGTTCTCACACCTATCACTGTAACTTCTCGATCATCGCTAAGCTTTAAGGTGACTCTCTTCTTCCTGCAATCGACAGTCGCTTGGTGGGCGGATAACCAATCCATCCCCAGAATCACGTCGAACTCATGAAAAGGCAAAGCAATCAGATTTGCCAGAAAGATGTGTCCCTGGGCACTAATAGGACACTGTTTGTATACTTTATCTACCACTACACTATGCCCCAGAGGATTGCTCACCAAAACATCCTGGTCCAAGCATTCCTCTTTCATCCCTCTATCCCGTGCTAAGGCAGTGCTAATGTAAGAATGCGTGGAACCCGGATCAATTAAAGCATGCACTGAATCAGATAACAAGAGAAACGTACCAACTATTACATCTGGAGCATCCTCATCCTCACGTGCTCTGACAGAATAGGTCTGACCCGATACTCTCCTCTGACCCTGTGATGTCTGTCCAACAAGTCTGGAGGCTGAAGTGTGAGGGGCGGCTCCCCTACCACGACCTCTAGGAGCTGAGGATCCTGTACCTGATGCTGGTGAGTTAACTGAGGTATTCTGCATGGCAGGACAGTCTCTGATCCGATGATCTCTGGATCCACATCTGAAACAGGCTCCTGTCAGAAATCTGCACTCTCCAGAGTGAAACTTACCACAGTGCTCACAAGCCACTGCAGAATCACTATCTCGGTCCCGAGGAGTACTAGCCGTTGGAGCTCTGCCTCTAGATGCACTACCCTGACCTCGGCCTGCTGCTACAGGTGACTGTCCCTGAAATGCCTGAGATCCCTTTGCTTTCTTCCCTTTACCACTGAACTGTCCCTGCTTCCTCTTTTGCTGAAATCGGGACTGTCTCTCAGCTTGCTCAGCCTGAGTCGTCTCTAACTTTATGGTTGTCTCCACCATAGCACGCAAGGTAGGGTACTTCTGAGCTCCAATGATCTGTTTAAGCTCAGTATGTAGGCCTCTCTCAAATCTGTAACATAATTTTTCCTCTGTAGCCTGGCCTTCATCCAGGTAAGCACTCAATCGCTCAAATTCTCTCTCATACTCTGCCACTGTCTTGTTTCCCTGCTTTAATCTCCAAAAAGCCTCTTGCATAGTGGCCTTATACTCGGACCCAATGTATTTCTTCTCAAACTGGTCCACAAAATACTCCCAACTCAACTGATCTGCAGGAGTATGTCTTCTGACGGAATCCCACCAAATGAATGCAGGACCCTGAAGTAATGCTACAACACCTTCAAATTTTTCTTCCAGTGGGCTGTAGGTTATCTCAAACAATCTCTTTATCTTGTATATTCATTCTTCAGCCACTGCAGGTGTCAAAGGTTCTCTGCCAGAAAAGTCTTCTGCCCCCAATCTCTTTAATTGCTCCAGGATAGGTCTTCGCCTAGGCAGGGCTGGCTGAATCTGTACTACTGTAGGCTGAGGCGGCGCCGGAGCTGGAGCTGCCTGCAGTCTCTGCTGGATGTAGTCAGCCATCAAATCAAGGAAGTCCGGCTGAGGGAAAGGAGGTGGTGCTACAGGAGGAGGGTTCTGTTGTGGGGCCTCTTATCGCCCAATATTACTCGATGCCTCACTCCTGCTGTCAGCTGACTGTTGTCCTCGGTCAGTAGACATCTTTTCACTATAAAATAAAAAGGAGCAGATGCACATTAGTTCCAAAACATTCACCTCCTAAACATAATTGGCATGTATATACAGACAAATCAATTAATACCCACTCCGATCTTAGAACCGTCTAAACCTTTGCTCTGATACCAATAAAATTGTAACACCCTTATCACTCCGATCATACGAAATAGTGCACGCAAACCGAATTTTTTTTTCTTTTAATTAACATTTAAATAACACCAAAATTCGATATTACCAATTAATTAGGTATTCGATGACCTATAACTTTCCCGGGTTACTATTCACATAATAAAATTTCGGCAGTATAACGGCTGTATTTGCCTAGCCTCCTGAAAAATCAAACAACACACAGTCTCTCAGAGGCACAACACTTCTATAACAATCATTCCCTTTTCTCCAAAATCTCCATCAAACATCCAATACTTCAAACAGATCATCATCACAATCATACAAATATATGTTTACATATCTTTACATATCCAAATATTTATACATATTAGTCATTTATATACATGCCAAAGTCTACATAATTTACATAATAACAAAATTTCTTGTCCTTCATTCTGTGCATCATTGCTCCTCCAGCGCTGTACCTGCATGCAGTAAAAACTACATGCTGAGCATAAACTATGCCCAGTGGTGTCTAACAATCCTAATACTTTCTTTGCAATATTTATTTCTTTAATATACTTTATTTAATCAATTAATTCCAAAATAAGTACATTTTAACATTTTCAACACTTTTTAGTGAAAACAGTGGTTTTTCACATTATTTACATTTTTTTCTCATTTATTTCATAACGGTTGACTAATTTCCTTTTTAGTCCTCAAAATTTTATTAAATTCCAAAAATGTCCTTTTTCTTTAATATTTACGATTTTGCCATTATAGTCATTTACTTTCATTTCCTTTACATTAGTTTCATCATTATTCATAATTTATTTCTTATTTCACTGCTTTTGGGTAAAATTACAGTTTAGTCCCTGTACTATAAAATCTTATCTTATTGACCTTGTTAGGTCTCCAAAATTACTATTTTGCCCTTGTTAATCATTTCTCATTTATTTTTACTTATTAATTACCCAATTTGGCAAAATTACCATTTTGCCCCTAAACTTTCATTTTCTTTCATTTAAGTCCTTTTTTCATTTTAAACTTCATTTTTATCATTATTTTCATTTCTTTTAACTTATTATCACTTCCATTTCATTTCATGCCCCTAGTACAGTGCCGACAGAAATTCTCAGACTGGATACTCGGGACGTGGACCCTCATGGGCCACATATAGACTGAAAAATGATCTCAGCGACCATTTTTTCACGTAGCAGATACCAGATACAAACAGAAGCTATGGCGATCAGTGATCCTACCATAACTAAGCAAGTCGCCGTGACTTGCACCGCGGTACAGATGTCCCTATGGCTAGCCAATTATATCCTGAGCTAGGCTTTTACTGCCAGACTAATTCTAAGGGCACAATTTCATCAAAATTTCAATCAAACTTAAATTTTTTTCATTATTTCATTACTCGAAATTACTCGTAGTCATTTCTTTTCATTCTTTCACATAGATTGTGAATTATTCTACCATAATTCACCAAAATCATTCACTTTCTCATCAATTTGCATTTTATTTCATATAAATGCCATATTTTCATTACTTACATAATTGAAAATATTCTCTAAAATATTCATTTAATTTCAATAAATTCCATAAAAATTCCTAAGCATATTATTTCATTTCTAGTATCATTTAAAAGCTTAAATTCATCAATATTCACAAAATACACTTAGGTTTTCTTTAGGGTATAATTCGGCCATCAAGGTAAGTATACCATATCATCATTCAATAAATCATTTAATCATTTTAACATGCTTATTCAAGGTCTAGATACACTATTTCATCAATAATTTCAATTAAATCATCATTTTATCACATAAACCCTAACTTACATAAAGGGTACTTAATTGAAATCAAAGAAATTACTAAGATTTATTAGCCACTAACCTTCTTTTCTTGTTCTAGTGTGCCTAAACTTCCTTTTCCTTGCCTTTAGCCTTGGAAGCTTGCAAGTCTCCTTGATTCCCTATGGAAGCCGAATTTTCAAGCCATTAGAACTCTAGTTTTTCAACCTCAAATGCTAAAAATAACATCATAAATGAAGTCTAAGCACCCAAAAATATAAGTAGGCACCTTAGAAATAATTTTAACCCATTGGTTTCACTTACCTCAAATGAAATCCTAAACTCTCTCTCCTTATTTTTCTTGATTTCCTTCCTTGATTTGAAGAGAGAAGGTCACAACACTTAACTAGAGAGGCAGAAATTTCTATTAGGTGGTTTGATTTGGTGTGAAATGGAGAGAGAAATGAAGAAAACTCACACAACAATGGTGGAGAGTGGTTCGGCCAAGGGAGAGAGAAAAGGAAGAAGATGATTTGCTGTCCTATTCCAGAAAATTCTCCCTTTATATATGTTGGTCTATGGGCTTGGTGGGCTTGATTTAGGTTAATGGGCTTAGTTAATTAGTTAAAGCCCATTAACACCTAATTTAAAGTCCAAAATTATTTCTCCCATTTTCTCACTTCAAATCACTCCAATTTCAATTCCATAATTCTTATCACATCCAAATTAGGTAGTACACAAAATTTCGGCTCAATCGGAGTCCGTTACTGGTCCGATTCAATCGAACTGGTTCGATTCGACAACTGTCGACATCGCCGAAAAATTCATTTCTTTATACCAAAATATTCTACATGAAATTTCATTAATATCTGCAAAATATGGCAATTTTTGGAGTTCATTTGCTATTTTTAAAAATTTATGCAAAATCAAGTTACATTCTCTACCAGAAAAATTGACTCGCTACCTTTTTCGTATTTTCGACTTTCGGAGGTCTATTTGACCTCGATTTCACTTCAAATTTCAACCCCGGACTCACCATGACCAATACTTCCCGATGGTCAAATAAAATATTTTTTACTTTCGGGTCCGTCTTACGGCCCGGGTGCACTATTCACCATCGAAATTTACTGTTCACGGCCAGACCGGTGTTGAAGCCATTACAACATAGTCCCAAGAACAACTCATGTACATGCCATTTTGTTGCTTCCCTCGCGTCCTTAGTTACCTATCTCTGCACGTAGTTAACAAGCTACGCACTAAGCAACATTATTGCCTAGTGGTGGATACAAATACACAAAATTTCATTTATATAATTTATTTTTAATAAATTACCATTTAATCTTTGTTGGATATGCCAAAGGATTATAAACCTCATAATAGCCAAGTATAACTATCCTAAATAACTGGCTTTATTGGCTTCACACACGCCGAACACGCCACTGGAAGGACTATCCTCTTAGGCTAAAACTAGATTTATAGATCTCGAAATACTAATAACAGGATTCCAGATTGATGTTTAAAGGAAAGGGCAATGATAAGAGAAGAGAAAAATTTAGAAACTCAAAGTGTTTATTTCTTAGTAAAAGACTCAAGAAAATAGGCTTGCTTAACTTGAGTTCTTTAGAGTTAAAACGCACATATATATAGATCTTCAACTAGTGGAGAATGACATCATCACTTACATCACCAAACACTAACTAAAACTACTTTTATAAAGATAAGATAAGATAAGGTATACTTTTTACAAAGATAAGATAAGATAGAGTCTTATCTTTACACCTCAAAAGCTAAAGCTACTTTATCTAAGATAAGATAAGATAAAATCTTGGCGGAGCCCAAAGCATCATTTCTTGATAGGCTCATTGATGGTGACATGTTCATATCTTCTGGGTCCGTGTCATCTAGAGATGGATACCGTTCAAGTTTTGCTTTTCCTTTTCCTTTTCCTTTGTCATGGAGCTTCTATTCAATTTTTTCCCAAAAGCAGATAGATAATCTTGAGTGCTAGGATCACTGGATTCTGTGAAATTATTGTCAAAGAGGCCCAAAAAAAGATATGAATCTTGAGAATTTAGGTCTTATGAATCCTGAAATAGTGAATCAAAATAATTTGGCTGGCAAGATGACTCAGTAGTATTAAAGACTGGAGGATGCAGTGCCTTAAGATTGATATTGTTGAATTCACACAAGGCATGATGAAGTGCAGTGTGGATAGCTAGATTGGAGATAGGATCTATAGTATCAAATGAACTCCAATGAAAGGCTTGTTGTTAAGTCTAAAGAGTCTGTTGAGATGGATTCCAAATATATGGTCGAGTGAAGAAATAAATGATAGAATATTCTCATGCTTGAGCTTCTGGTTTCTTCCAAAGTTAGAACTCTTGAATCTTGTTGAAAAATTCTCGTCGTCACCAAGGGAGAAGAGCATATTATTCTAGAAATTGCCAATACAGAGAGGCATGGTTGTCAGGATTATTGAGGATCTCATAACTCTCAATGAGGGGGAACACAATTGCATGAGTGTATAGAACAGAGAGACACGAAAGGAAACAAATTTCTTATTTATAAAAAGGCGAGTCCTTGCAGAACTTGAAAAGGATAGACCAAGGTTGATCTATATGGAAAAAGTTTTCATCAGGAGGGACATTGCGGCGGTTGGAGAAGATATGCATGAAATGAAATAAATTTTTGATAGCAAAGAGTTTTATGCCAGATGGATCTATGAGAGGACAATGAGGAGGAGGCAAAGATTGTTTTTTAATTATAGGGAGTTACTGGATGGGACTGATATTTCTTCTGGGATTGGGATCAGGTTTCAAGTGATCCATGGTAAAGACTAAAGGAAGGATGGAAACTGGAGTGAGTAGCTTAGGTGGTCTTGGTGGTCGGGAAAGGTAATATGGAATGAGGTTTTTGTGTCCTTTTATATGCTCAACATTAAAATTGTATCGACTAAAACATTTTGCCCATCTAAGAAATTGCTGATGTGAAACAGTCTTGCCTTTGGAGGAAAGCATCTTTGGGAAGAATGAACAATCCATGACAACTGTAAAGTGATGTCCAATCAGATGAAACTCGAATCACTTTATGCCATACTTCATAGCTAATATTTCTTTCAAAGTAGAGTGATAATGGCATTTAGAGTCTTTGAATTGACCACTTGCATATCCACAAATGTGTTTCTCATTGTCCTTTTCTTCAAATAGCATGGCATCCCAACATTCATCACTAGCATCAGTCTAGAAGATTCTTTTTCCATTGGAGGGAATATGCAGAGGTGGCAAATTTTGAGCGACTACTTTAATCCTTTTGACGAACTGGGTGTGAGAGGTTGACTAGAAATGAGGGTTCTTTTTCAAAAGTTGGTTCAAAGGTTTTGCCAGAAAACTGTAATGGGGAATGAGTTGTCAAACATAATTGGCAATACCAAGAAACTGTTAAACTTGTTTTTGTGATAGGTAGCTATCAAGAAAGTTAAGAAGTTTAGAGGCTAAGTGGAGCTGAGGTTGATACATGCCATTGTGAAAATGCATGCCTAAAAAATCAATTTCATCCTTGGCAAGGATCATTTTGGATGGGGATAACATGATTCAATGATCTCTGGTTAAGTTGATGAACTGTTGAAGATGCTTCTGATAAGAAGAAACATCAAGAGAAAATATAAAAAAATCATCAATATAAATCAAAACGTGATGGAGCAAAGGTTTATAGATGCGAATCATTGATTGCTAGAAGATGGAAGGAGCAACTTTGAGACCAAATGGCATAATAGTCCATTGATAATGGAAATTAGGAATACAAAAGGCCATTTTAGGTCGATCAACAGGGTTAATGCCAAGTTGCCAAAAACCTGCTTTGAGGTCAAACTTTGAAAAGATGCGGGCATTATGAAGGAAGGGGAATAGTGAAGAGATTTTGGGCAGGGTATTTGTTGCCTTTAAGGAAAGGGTTAAATGGAGTGTAGTCAATGAAAAGTCTCTTTTTTCCATGAACTTATTCAGCATTATTAATGACATAAAAGGCTTGACAGTCCTAATCTAATTTTATGGGCTCAATCAACTTTTAGGCTAACAACTAAGCACATTCTTCTTTGGCTAAAGCATAATCATCAAGTGACATATCGGGATGGGTAGCTTTTGTGGGATTGACATCTTTAGATTTCTTGAAAGGAAGGGTAATGAAAAACTTAGAATGAGTCCATAAAGGTTTTGGATATTTGGTGAGAAATTCAAAATGAAAAGAGGCATAACAGTAGGTTTCAAGTTAGGCTAAGAGGTCTGTAAATGGGTTTGGGCTTTAAATAGTAAACAGAGTGTGTTGGGTGGTGTAAGGTTAGAAAAAGTGTTTGAAATGAAGTCCAGTAGGCTAGATGGATAACTTGGGTAAGTGGTATAAAGCATCAAATCTAAGAACTAGATCTTTTTCAGGAAGATCAGAACCAAGAGCATGAACCCATACATAACAGTCTAGAAATAACTGAATCTTAATGGGCTATTTGGTTTTGAGCTTGATGGTGAGAATGCCTTGATTAGCAGCTTGAAAATGTTAAGTGTAAGGTTTCCAATATTCAAGTGGGAGGATTTTTAGGCTGAGAATGTTATTGTGAGCACTAATATCAATGAAAGCAACAACTCTGATGGGGTTGGCGAATTTTTCAGGGAAGATGTGAGCAAAGGCTAATGGAATTGGATGTGATGAAAGGATGTGGTCAGGGCTAGGTTGAGGAGAAGAACTAGAGGTATGAGTGGGATATGAGAAAGGTATGTGTTCTGTCATCATCAGTTTCAAAAGAGAGAGATTAGAACAGGGGGAAACTTGGAAGGCATTAATGGTAGCAATATCTGACAAAGGATCATCATCAGGAAAATTTTCATCTGATTCAGAATCAGAATATTGAATAGCAAAGAGAGTATATAGATCAACATAATCATCAATGGAAAAGAGGGACTCAATGTCATCATTTTGAAGGTTGATTAGAGATGTTTGTTAAATCTGTTGAATAAAATTCTTTGATTGCTTCTTGTTGGGACAGGCTTTTGCAAAATGACCTTTTTTTATCACAAACATAATATCTATCACCTTTCTGTTTGAACTTCTTGCGTCGAAAGAATCTAATCTTCTTGCCTCATCTAGAAGAAACTATACGTTTAGATTTCTTAAAAAACTTATGTAATGGCCTCAACACCGGACTGACCGTGAATAGTGGCTTCTGATGGTGAATAGTATTTTTGGGCTGAAAATCGTACCTGGAAGTAAAAAATATTTTATTTGACCATCCAAAAGTATTGGTGATGATGAGTCTGGGGTTGAAATTTGAAGTGAAACCAAGGTCAAATGGGGCTCCAAAAGTCAAAAATACGAAAAAGCTAGCGAGTCAATTTTTTTTGTAAAAAGAGTTATCTCGACTTTGATCGAATTTTTAAAAATAGTAAATGAACTCCAAAAATTTTCAAATTTTGCAGATCTTAATGAAATTTCATGTAAAATATTTTAGTATAAAAATAATTTTTTGGTGATAGCGGTAGTTATCAAATCGGACCGATTTGATTGAATCGGATCAGTAACAGACTCTGATTGAGCTAAAATTTTGCGTACAACCTATTTTCAGTGTGATAAGAGAGATGAAATCAAAATTGGAGTTATTTAGAGTTGAAAAATGGGAGAAATTAATTGGTACCACTAATTGGGCCATTAATAGGCTTGATTAATTTAGTTAGGCCCAAGCCCAAGCCCTTTTGGGAGAGGTATAAAAGGCAGAAAATTTTGGAGCAAACCAGAAAAATTCACCTTCTTCTCTAGCCCCTCCCTAGCCGAACTCCTCTCCTCCATTTTTGTCCCAATTTTCTTCCATTTTCTTCTTAATTCACACCAAATTCAACTATAATTAAGTGTGTTTTATCTCGCTAGAGTAGTATTGTAACCTCCACCCTTCAATTGGTGGAAAAGAAGCTAAGGAAATTAAAAAGAAAGCTTAGGATGTCAAGTTGAGGTAAGTGAAATTTATGAATTTAATTTTGTTTTAGGATATCTACTAATATTTTTAGGTGCTTAGATTTCATTTATGGTATTAATTTGAGCAATTAAGGTCAAAAATTAGGATTTTAATAAAAATTCAGCCATGTTAGGTTCTCAAGGGGAAGACCAAGCTTTCAAGGAAAAGGGAAAAGAAAATGAAGTCTAGGCAAGTTTAAGCCTAAAAAAAGGTTAGTGACTAATGAATCCTATTATTTTCCTTAAATTTTAATAATTTTTCTTTATGTAACTTAAGAAAAAATTTGATTAAATGGTATTTAATTGAAATTGATGTTAGAATAATGAAATTAAATCCTAATTAAGCCTAGTGGAATGCTTAATTAAAAATTTAGATAATTAAATGAAGGAATTCCTTTAATGGTCGAATGGATCCCTAAGGAGAATTAGTGGTTATTTTATGTATTTTGATGAAATTAAACCTTAAAATAATAGTAGAAATAAAATAACATGTCTATGAATTTTTATAGAATTTATAAAAATTACTTGAATATTTTGAGATGAAATTTTGGTTATGTATAAGATGAAAATATTGAATTGATGTGAGTTATTGCATAATTTGATTAGAAAATGCTGAATTATGATAAAATAATTCATAGATTGTGTAAAAAGGTTGCAAAGTTTGACTGACAAATAAATTAAATGAAAAGAGTAATGAAAAGTATGAAAAAAATTGAATAATGAATTGAATTTAATGAAATTATACCCTTAGAAATAGTCTGGCAGTAAAATCTAGCTCGGGATATAATTGGCTGGCTATAGAGAATCTGTACTGCGGTGCAAGTCATGGCAATTTGCTTTGCTACGGTAAGATCTCTGATCTCCATAGTACTGTCTGTTCTGGTATCTGTTCTATGAAAAATGGTCTTTCGGAGTCATTTCTCGATCTGTTTGTGGCCCTGTGAGGTCCACGTCTCGTATATCCAGTTTGAAAGTTTTTGTCGAGATTGTACTAAGGGCATTATGGTAAGAATAAGTTAAAAGTGTGAAAAGAAAGCTAAAAATAAAGTTTAAGGTGAAAAAGGTGAAACACCCTAATCTAGCATCTCTATCATATATTATGAAGTCTACTTAAGTCATGTTATGTTAGGCAATTAACCCGATTAACATCTACATGCATTCATGTCACCTGATCCATCTAATCATATAACTTGTATTCTAATTAGGCTTCTCACATCTCTCATGTACATTTCATTTTGAATAAGCATAGTGACTCATTATGCAACCCATTATCTTAATCATGCCAAATTCAACTATCTTAGTCATTTCACTATCATGTATAGCATTTAGCATTCCAACACATTTGAATAAAGTTATTCTAGCTTCTAGATGCATGCATATACTAGCATTCTCACTATAAGCTTATTACAACATTAACCTTCATATGACATACATATATAATATAAACTTTATACATATTAAACATGTAAGGAACTATACAAAATTAATCAAAATTCCTACATCAACTTCTAAAGACTGGTGTTGGCCTGTCCTGATGCAGAGAACGTTCTTGTGCAAAAGCCTTGACTATCAAAACCTACACGGATCAAGATAACCCGTGCTAAGCCACTACAAGAAAATCTGGAAATAGCAACGAAAATTAGCAACCGAATTTGGTGCATTTCCATTGGTAATCAAAATTAGCAACCGAAAATAGCAACGAAAAATTCGGTTGCAATTTTGGCAGTTGGTATTTTTAGCAATCGAATTTTTCTTCCGTTGGTAATTTAGCAACGGAAATGTGTTCGGTTGCTAAAAATACCAACCAAATTTTTTTCATTGCTAATTTAGCAATGGAAATATATTCGGTTGCTAAAAATACAAATCGAATTTTCGTTGCTATTTTCGATTGCTAATTTTTATTAGCAATGAAATTTAAATTTCGTTGCTATATCTAACAAATATATATTTCGGTTAATTGGTTTACATTACCAACAAAATTTAATATCCGTTGCTATATTTAGCAATCGAATTCATTTTTCGTTGCTATATTTACCAATGGAATATTAATTTAGCAACCGAATTATAATTTCGTTGCTAAAAATCGTAACAGAATTTCTCTTTGGTTGCTATTTATAAAATGAGAAATTGTAAAATTATACTAGTTTTGTTAGCTTGGCATAATGTTTTAGTTAAATCAAATTTTTTATTTATAAATAAATATAATCCCAATTCATAATGAAGTTAAAAAGAAAATATTGTTATTGATAATATAATATTAAATTATAATGCAAAAAAATTAAAATCCTAAAAATATATTATATTACTGTAAAGTAAAAATCCATGAAAACCATAACAAAAACAACATAAAATCAGTATCAATAACAATCTAAAAATACAAGTCTAAGCTATGTAGTTGGTGGAGGTGAAGGAGAACGATTCGACTCCTGAGCACCCTTGTTTTCCAAATCTTCTACTCGATTCTTTAGTTGGGTTACAATATCCATCAACATGGTGAGTGCAGTCTCTAGCTGAACGACTTTCTTAGAAGATTCACATCGCTTACTACAAGCAACTATATATGATGTAGAGGAATTCGAATGTGAAGTGTTTACAATTGAACCTAAACCAAAAATCCTCCCACGATTATTCTTACCACCAACTACTTCGAGAAAAATCTAACTCTCATCAACACTTTCAGAGCTCTGCCGTTGTTGAATGAGAGTCTCTTGTATTTGCTCCTATCATTATAATAATTAAAATTAATTAGCTATATTTTTATAAAATAATTATTATTGATGTATAAATTTAACATACATTGAGTTGTCTACAACGGGTATTCACGAATATCTGACCATCATGCTTTTTTGTGTGAGTGTGCATAAAAAGTTCAGGATATGTAGGCTTTCTACCCATAGTTATTTCCTGTATAACAAGCAATAAGAAATAATCATCGAAATACCACAGTTCATTCCACAATAAGGGGAAAAAATTTCACAATTACAACTAAAAAATAGAATAAAGAGTGATCTATACATGCACATGAGAGCCTAGTAGCAACATGCATACAGTTCTTTGGTTTAATCGATATAATAAAATATAAAAAATACAATTCTTAAAATTGTTGCACAATTTTGAGTTTACTATTATGTGTACCTGAGCCAATCAATTAAGTTACAATATAAGTATACTTTATCTTATTCTTCCTCCTCCAATTTCACCATCAATCTGATAATTTTCAATGGTTGTTATTAATCTAAGTGAAAATGACAACAAGGAGAACATCCCTCCTTCAACTAAAAGAAGAACCGGGAAAATATCATATAAGAACTTTTCTTATAAGGTTTTTATTTCATTTGAATAAAATCATCTATCCTGTGTAGCAAAATTTGAGCAAACATGAAGGTAAATCAATAGGTTTTTTTACCATTTCAGCTCATGAGTGTTATTAAGTTTATGGCAGCAAGAATGTTGCTTGATAACCAAACTCTATAGCCCAATAAAACAATAAACTGTTGTACAATAAGGAAATTCTGATGCATTACAACCAAATGGAACTGAAAAATAACTCAACAATCTTAATAGGTTTACTTCTTGTGAAACAAAAAATTTATATCAATAACAAAGGCATCCATGAAAACAGAATAACAATTACACAATCATTGTCCATAATAATTATATATTTATAGAATAAAATGTAAGCATAAAAGTCAGATACTTACTAGTTTAGCTGCATGCTCGTGATGGCTCAAAGTTCCTCCAGTGTGCACGGCTAGACTCTCACCATCTAAGCCTCCCTGCCTATTTGAAGAATTCCTATCTGAACTGGCAATTGCTTCAGGTGTTGCCCAGTATTACTGCCAACGATTCAATATTTCTTCAGAAATAAAATTAGGTCATTGACAACCCTTGTGTAAATTATATAGAAATTCTTTATATCGTTGGTGGGCCCGTTTTTCCCAAACTCCATAAATGACATCATTAAATTTTGAATCCCAAAAAAATTCTTTTTGAAAAAGAAAATAACATAAGTATTGCAAAGTACAATAGATAATGAATTAATGTATGAAGGTAATTATTTTAAAATAGATAATATTATTTATTTTTTTATACCTCAAACTCCTGATAATAAAAATCCTTTGTCTGCAGAGAAAGATTTTTCCAAACATAACCCTCAATTTCTATCCTCTCTTTGAATGTGGATCTAATCTTTCTTGAGCAAATACCTGATAGAATAAACTTATTAATATGAACAAAATCAATATCAAATTAGATATCCATACTATTAGTATAAGTTTATGTTTTAATCTTGCAATACAAATTTTTTTTATAATTAAACTCACATATCATTGATAATCTTAATGTAAATTCTTCCATCAACTCCCTTTGCACCAGGCTGGAGTCCTTCATCCTCAATATTGGAACCTGGTACTTGTGTAGGCATAGATTCAGGGTTTGGGATCGAAGTAGATGTATTTACATGGTCAGCAGATATATTTGGGTTGTTGGATGCTGAATCACTTGGTTGATTAGGAGAGTGATCGCGGTTTGTTATTGGTGAAGGTGATGCCTCATATTGCTGGTTAGGATATGGACATGACACACCTAAACCTACATCCAGACAACATAGCATATGCAGAAAAATCACTAATAGTCCACATCAAAGCTGCTTTTATCTTAAAATTTTATTTAAGAGACAAATAATATGTTTCAACCCCAAATTTCCAAAGATGATTCAATTCAGATATCAATGGTTGCAAAAATACATCAATTTTATGCTTTGGATTTTTAGGCCCTGGTACAATGATTGTCAAAAACATGTATGCTTTATCCATATACATCCATGGTGGTAAATTATATGGAGTAATTATGATTGGCCATGATGAATATTGTTGGCCCGATTGACCAAAAGGTTGAAAGCCATCTGTCGATAATCCCAACCTGACATTTCGACTTTCTGTTGCAAACTCAGTATGTGTGTCATTGAAATGTTTCCATGCGAGCCCATCCGATGGATGGGTCATACTTCTATCATTCTGTTCATGTTCATTATGCCATCTCATATGGGCTACAGTAACAACAGAGGCATACAGTCTTTGAAGTCTTGGAGTTAGCAAAAAATAATACATCCACTTCCAAGGAACTAATTTTTACTTTCTAGTACGCATTCTTGGTTTGAACCTAGGTTGGCTACAATATTTGCACTCTTCTAATTCCACATCTTCTCCCCAAAACAACATACAACCTAATCTGCAACAGTCTGTTCGTTCAACAGGCAAACCAAGACCCCGAATAAGCTTCTTTATTTCATAAAAATTCTTAACCATTTTATTATCAGGAGGTAATGAATCATTGTAACATGTAAGAATTTTACCTAAACTTTGTTCAAGAATGTGACCTTCAGACTTTATGTTCAATATTCAGGTAATGGCAGACAGTTGAGTCATTTTCTCACAGTTTGTCCATAATTCTTGGTCAGCTGATTCTAGTAAGTCAAAAAATAATTTTGCATATGGGTTTGGTTCCTCTTCACTATTTTGCATATTTTCTTCAAAGGAATAACCAGCTGCATCATAAACCATTTGTGCGTAAATATTTTCATTTACATCCACATTATTTGGTCGAATACCAGATCCCCCTGCAAATCCATCTATATTTACTACTGACGATGCTTGATGATCCCTAGAGGTGCTACAAATTATTGGCTTCCCATGCCGTGTCCATTGAAAATAATTTGGAACAAACCCTTTTTTTAACAAATGTAGATGCGCTTCATCAGTAGGGAGGAAACAAATATGTTTGTACTTTTTACATAGACATCTAATTTTTGGACCATCCATATATACATGCTGTAAACTTGCATATTCAATGAATGATTGAACTCCCTCAGCAAACTCAATATTAATGAGATCATATGGTATTAATCGCCTATACATCCAAAATCTATCAACATTACTCATGTTTGTGTAACTATTATTCAAATAAGGTAATTTCATAATTAGATTTATGGGTTAAATAAATAGGAAAGGTTTATCAATGTTTGTAATTATAACTTAACAAAACAAATCACAATTTTCAGCAAACCCAAATATGAAATTATATATTTGGATCCTACTCCTAACATAGGAACAAAATAATTCAGAATTATCATGAAAAAAAGCATCATGGCATAAAATTAACTTGCATCAAGGTATGTGGCACTCAACCATGATAAGCGAGTTATCCTTTGGAAACCAGTAGCCCGCAGGTCGAATCGTTTCAGCCTATATACCTTGATACAACAGTGATACAAAAGAAGTATTTTATGTTATTTTATAATGGATTTGCATACACAACACCTGTTTTCGAAGATAAAAAAGTCATATGCATTTGTATAAGATAATGTTCATTTTAACGTTATTTTATATGCTTTTGATTTTATTTATGAGAAGAGAACAATAGTACAGTCAACAAAAAAAAATCCCCAAGCAAAAATAAAATGGATCTGACAACCTGAAAAAAGGCAAAATACCCAAGGCAACTGCATCAAGGAAAATAGAACTAAAAGGCTGAGTCCCAAAAAAGCGAGATCATAAGCACACCACCAAGACTAGAAAAATAAACAAAGTTTAAAACTGTCAAGGTAAAATAACAATCCAAAACCTAACAATGGAGAGACCCCCCAAATAGCAACAACCCACGAAGAACACCAGGGCAGATCAGAAACCAAGACAACTATCAGCCTTTGTCAAAATAGCTAGCTGGAGAAAGAAAAAACAGACAACAAAGCTAAGCAAGTCAGGCGAGAGCAATATAAAAGAGAAAGGCGAGAGCAATATAAAAGAGAAAACAATATAGTGAGTAAAAATCTTCAACTATATTTACTAACCTAATAATGATTCAATAAATATGATTTATCAAACTACAATTTCATAAATAAGATCAAGTAAAGCATTCACATTTATAATAAACATAAAAATTGTAATAACAGTCGAAACTTTAAAAGCAAAATCCAAACTTCCACTATAACTTATAATTCATAACTTTCAACTGCAAATTGATACATTTATCAGTCAGCTACTTTTTGATCCTGAGACGAATGAGAAATACCCCAGGCCCAAACACTATTATAACGAATGAACATAATTGTGGATGGCATGAGATTCCCTCACCTATTAAGAAAAGTGATACTGAATGTGGTGGAAGTTCTTTTTCTATATATGTGGATGGATTGGAAAGACAGCAGTAGATGCAAATTCCAGTTTATTTTGTGAAAGTGAAACCAGAATTGCACTGCATAAATCAATGACTGAGTTAGATGCCTCTTATGCATTATGTTATGTAATAATACATATATTGTTGAGACTTCAACAAATCAGAGTGAATTTGACATAAACAAGTCTAAACAATCTATTACCCTCATATGTAAATATTTTAATTTTTTTATGAATTTTAAATTTAGACAGCAGATAGAAAATGATACACTCAGACATGAGCTTGAGCAAGACATTAACATTCAAGACAAAATGATCATATACAGCAAACATTTGTCCAGGATTTTTCATACTTTTTACAATGGTAGCTGGTAACTACAAGAGTAAGAAGTCAAAAATTGATAATATTGATGCCTTCAGAAACAAAACATCACAGGTAATGACACTTAATGGCTCTCAAAATCACCACCTTCGCACTAATGATGTGAGCAACTGCAGCCATTTCAAAAATAACTCAGTTAGGAATCAACAATTGGCATCTCAAAAGTAATTAGCAAGTCATGATAGCCAACTAAAACACACCAAGAAAAAAACAATTATAAGAAATAAAAACCATATATGTATACACGGGCTAAAATGTTTGTTTTAGTCAAAATATACAAGCATGTAAAAATATTCAAGCAACTAAAATGTTTTTCAAATCTTCACAAAGATACTACACTGTGAACATAGAAAGGAACAGAACGACGAAGAAATTCTGACTCATTTTATTGGAAATATAAATCTTCCAAATCATGTAGCAAATAAATTTAAGGCTCCATCAAATATAGCCACAGTTATTCTAATTTAACCCATAACCATAGATGTTTACATGGGCTACATTTGTATACAGAAATAAAAAGAAAAGATTTCTAAATGAAGCTGTGAGAAACAAACTGTTTGCAAAGGAAGTGACTTCAGTTATTGAGGATAAATTTACTAGGCATAGAAGTTAGTTCACAATGGTTGAATCAGTTTTTTATAGAAACCATTAATAACATAATAAGGACTTGAGTAGGTGGAGAGCATTTATATTTATTTGTTGAAAAAGGAAATAATTTATACAAAAAAAGTACATATTTGCTGTAAATAAATTCTAGGATATTAGACTTCTTTAATTTTCAAGAATTTTAATGTAGGTATCGAACAATGACATAATAAATAATTGATTACAGACTTAGTTCACATTTCAATCCAAATTTTGCAATCTCAACCACAAAACAGACTTAATCTGCAAGAAAATAGCATTTAAAACATCAAACTATAACAATTTAACAATAACTACAGGTTTGTCTAATGCATATGACCCAAAAACAAAGCAACTAAAAGAGCAACTCTGAAATCAGCAAAATAATATCCAAAGGAAATAATACAGCAGCACTAAACTTGAGAAACAACATGGTTGGCCTAAGAAAGAACGATTGGTGGTAGATAATTTGAGAGCAATGCATTAGTCCTTCTCAAAATGTACTGCAACACATTTTTTGGCTAAATATCATAAAAAAATTGAAGTAATTTATGTTGTTAACACCAGAGTATATACAAATACTTCCTAAGGTGAAAATGTCATACGTACAAAAAGTAATCGGCAGATAATTGATGCCTTCAATTCTTCCACAAATAATTGATGCCTTCAATTCTTACACATGAGAAACTTAGAAATAGAAAAATTATGTGAAAATTGCCCATTATTAAAATAAAAACAACCTCATAAATGAATCACTCAGAGAAAAATGCATTCTACTAATTTCACATCGCCAGGATCATCCTGTCTTATTAATGGAATCTTATGTTATACTGAAAAGGCAGTCATGTCTTTGTGCTAACAGATATTAGCTTATCGTCCAGAACAGATTTGCTCTACTATAATGTCATAGTTCTCACTGTTAGTCTAGAAAGAGAAAGCATATTATACTGTACCCCAATTAGTAATTCAAATGATTATAAAATATACACTGACATGAATAATTTTCAAAAAGATTGAAAAAAACGAGGAAAATGAAAGATTAAAAATGTGCAATACCATATGATATTCATAGATGCAATAGCTTCCCAAACTCCCTGAGGGCAGATCAAGTGGGTATCCTATTCGAATGAATATCTGTATGTCATTAGCCAAAAGTTAAAATCATAAAAAGAATTTATAGTTTAAACCACTATACATACAATAAAACCATGAGAAGAATCCATACCCCTGAGGGCAGATTAAGTGGGTTGCCTATAGAAAAAGCAAAACAGAGAAACCAAGGAATTTACTATTAACTAAATAAAATATCAATATAAAAGCAGGAGCCTAGATGTTACACAATGACATCTTCTGCATGACGTGCAATTGTGATATATATATATACACACTTCATATTTCCTGCTTAACAAGTTAATAGATAATTGATTTCACATAATTAATTAATTAATAACCAATGTTTCCAAGTAACATATATATATATATATATATATATATGAGGAATAGCTTAGAATGATATATGCTTATATATTGTATATTATGTCATTAATTTAATCAATTTACCAACTTGTCGATTTTATTGTGTAAGCTTAGAATGTTTGAGTTTTCCTAAGTTTTTCAAAAATTAAGTTGATAAATTATAAGTAATTTTCTTTTAATGGAGAATATTAATGAAAGTGATAGTAAATGGCAGCAAATACAAAATTTTCTTTCATATTTCCTGCTTAACACGTTCAGATAATTGATTTCATCATACAACGGTCCTAAATACAAAATTGTGAAGATAATAAATTGGCAGCAAACAATCAACTATATATCCACTAAAAAAATTTAATTGCAACCGCATACCTACAAGTTTCACTGTCTTTACATCCATGTCATTAATGTCTAACTCTAAGCCATACAAGGATAGCATGCCTATAAAGATTAAAGAAACTATTTCCATTGTTATAAACAATAATGGGAAATTACCAGAACTTTACTTATTCCTACTTGGTGATCTTTGATTCTGTGAAATGCTTTACTGGCCAGCCAATATACACCTATTGAGTGCTCAAAACGAGAATGTACAGCTCCCGGATAAACCATATATTAAACCTGTGTTCAGTAGCAATGCTCTTACCATAGTAGCTAATAATCTTCCTCAATATAATAATTTATTTCTTGCTTCTCATAGTAGCAATGCTCTTACAATAGTGGCTTATATTTCATAGTACATACAAACCTAAAAAAGTTGATATTAATGAAGAAGAACGGCAGTCAATCATAATAAAGCAACTATTCGGTTATCGATCCCCAAATTGAAGCTACACACTCTAATTTCTTGATTATTCCACAAATTTTCCTTGCATATTAGATTTTATCTCAAAATGCAAGTCTGGCACTAGATATACACATATAAAAAAAGGCATTTCTTTTTGGTTGAATATTGTTTTTTGCTATGTTTTTCTTCTTTCAATCCTTAGAATAAAGAACAGGTTAACTGTCATTTTAATTGCAAAGAGAACAGATAAAAAAGCACAAGAAACTTTAACTAAATCCAACAGTTAACAAAAATTTTATCAAGAAATCAGTTTGGGGGAACATAATTATACATTAAAAGGATAAGTCTACAGGAGAAGAAATGGAAACCTGATGACCTATGCATTGTGACAATAAACAATCAAAAGAATTGCACCCTGCAAGTAAAGAAAAGCTAAATATATAAATAAATAAACTAGTTACATTCATTCTACCAAATCTATCCAAAAGCTAAATCTAAGTATTGAAACATTAGAACCATGAGCAAAAATCAACATTGTTAAGCAACTTAAATGTTCTTACAATGATACAACAATAGTAACAAAAAAAATATTCAGATTAGTAATAGAACTTACCATAATAACAAGGCAAATAGGGAGTTAAGGCGAGAAATGTGACTTTTACTGCACAGATCCAATACAAAGGATGCCTCTACTATCAGCTTAGCATCTAGCTGGATTTCCTAGCGTCCTTGACTTGCCAAAACAATGAAAATACCAAATAAAAAACATAGTAATTGCCCTAACAAAAATGTTGCTTTCCATAAAAAGAGCAAAAATTTCTCGTCTGACTCCATTAATAGCTCGCAAATTTAGTATTAAAGCATAATTCAACAACTCTTTAAAGCAAAATTGCAATGCCCATTTCCAAATTTGGTATCAAGTAATTAATTTAACCGATTACACTAAATGCTAATTCAATCTAAAAGCAAGAAAGCAATTTAATAGAACTACTTTGGATTAACGTTTAACTCAAAATTCACCTTAATTCTTGTCTATAGCTCGAGATATTTGAGAAAAACTATAAGCTGTTCATAAAACCAAAATAGTATTTATTACCACTTATAAAGATTTTTAAAATAAAATTCAGAAGGAATTAGACCAATATTTCTTCATAAAAGTTATACTTTCATGTCTCTAGTTTTACCAAAATTTTACTTTGTAGCATGTTAACAACTCTACCAAAAGTTATGCCCAATTTACTAATGTCTGTTCCCTAACAATACATCCAGTCCCTATGAATTTCAAGTCAATATTTGACATGCTTGCACACGATTTTCATTCATACTTCCTACATAAAAAATGTCTATTTAGGAGTATATTTTGCATAGGAATTAATCTCATAGAATTCTTACCATTACACATAAAAATATGGCATATTAACCATAATCTATTCCAGAATTGGGTTCAACAGCTCACCTAATATTCCATTAAATATAAGGATAGTTTAGAGGCCAATTTAGTGCTAATTTTCAACAAAAATTTTATACATATAACTCTTGTGTAACTATAAAAATTGACATGGCCTCAATTAAAAGTTTATAACTCATTTTAGGATTAAATTACAGCAACTAGTATCACTAATTTTCCATGCAACACTTATTGTAACACATCCTAACTTCATGCCTCCTTCCATTTAGTCAATCCAACACATATGCACATCTTAATCATCCAATTATTATTCACATGCATGCAAGATAAACCCTATCCCTTACCTTAGGCAAAATCCCCCTTCACTTTCAATCTCTGCCACTCCTTTTCCTTTGGTCTTTCTACTCTCCTCTTCTCCTTAATCAATAATTTCATCCATTAACTCAAACTTCAAGCATTTGATCAATCAATCACTCAACAAAATCAAGAAGAAGATGAAGAATATGATGGTGAATCATTAAATTAAGATAATTACCTTTTTGTTTAACACTAATGGTCTTGATTAATCACCACATGCAAGGATTTCTTCAACAACACTAAGATAGGCTTTTAAAAGATCAAAGAAAATGAAGAAGAGAGAAAACCAATTTTTGTAATTCCCATGGAAAATTCGGCCCTCTTTACTCAAAATAGCTTATATAGTGACATGTAAAATCCCCTTTTTAGTCCCTCTAAATTTTGCATGTCACACAATAACCTTACACCTTTTTGCATGCTTAACATTGACCCCTCCATTTAACTCTTCTCTTAAATCAACCTCTCCTTTTATTCTTTCTCTTAAATTAACCCCTTAATTTATTCTTCTATTCATAATTGACTCCTAAAAATGCTATAATTATAAATTTATCCCAAATTAATACTTTATACTCTAATTATACCCTCGAATAATATTAAATTCTATTTTCATGCAATTAATATAATAACAAAATAATTTATCACTTGTCCCATATTTTATATGAAATTCATATTTTTAATTTAACCATAATCAAACATAATCCTATAAAAACATATATTTTCAACTAGGATCATGTTAAGGACCTTACAAAAGGGCCTAATAGAAGAAAAATAGAAAGTTTAGGGGCAAAATGGTAATTTTACCAAAACATGCATTTAACGAATAAAAATGATTAAGAAATGACTATGAAGGATAAAATAGTAATTTGGTATCCCAACAGTGCAAAAATGAAGTTTTGTATAATACAGGGATTAAAGTGTAATTTTATATGAAAATGTTAAATTAAGGGTTAATTGGTAAATTGTATGCAAAGTTATAGGTTAGAAAGAAAATTAAGTGAGAATAATGGTAATTTGGTAAATATTGAGTAAAAAGGGCAATTTTGGTAATAATCGAAAATTTAAAGACTAAATTGAAAGGTTAATTAAAGTTATGGCCTTAATTAAAAAGGATTGCTAATAATGAAATAAAAATATCTTTTTAAAATAGAAATGAATAATAATTGTATAATAGTAATTATACTGGAAGTTTGTTAATTTAATTGTTACTTAATTAGAAAATTATATTGTGGGAAATATTATGATTGTTAGTCACCACTGGGCATTCTTTATGCTCAGCACATAGGATTTACTGCATGCAGGTATTGAAGAAAAGGAGCACTAGTACACAGAAAAAAAAAGAATTTAGAGAATTAAAGAAGAATTTTTTGGTTGGCATGTATATGTTTGTAATAACTAACTATAGTAAAGGATTTAGCATGTTTAGTACCTTTCATTTATATATGTAAATTATGCTTGGATGATAGAAATAGTTGATGGGTACAATTGAGTGATGAACGATATTTGAATGTTGTTACTATTGAATTGTGGTGCCCCCGAGGGATTGTGGTTTGTTTGATTTTTAAGAGGTTAGTCAAATTTATAGCCGTTATATTGCCAAATTTTTGTAAAATGAATAGTAACATTGGACAGTTGTGGGTCAGCAGCAACGTGATGGCTAAGATAAGAATTAGAAAGGTTAAGTGATTTAAAAAAAGAAAATTCTGCCTTACCGCACTATTCCATTAGGTTTGTATGGTTTGGGTGTTACAACTTAGATTGCTTGGAAGACTTACAAGAGCAATCTTTTTTGGGAAAGCACTGAATCTCCAAATCTGGATGTTTGCAAGTAGCTTTAAGCTGTGGATCTTTTCCTTTCTTCAACGTGTCAAGAATCAAATTTTGAGAGGTATAAAGATGATCAAGAGCTATAAGAACTTTTTCATAAATTTGTCCAAGAGAAAGAGAATTATGTTGAATTCCCTATTCTCTAATTAGGAAAATTGTACTATTGGATAAGTGTTCAGGAATGGAGGATAAAAATCCTTGCTTGAGATTATGATCATTTGCACCATTAAGCATATAAAAGACCTTTGACATTTTTTTATAATGCTTGTCTAGATGCTTCCTGAGCAAAGAACAACATTTCATCCTAAAATAATCATCATGAGTAGCGTTTTCAAAATCACCAGGATTGCCAATGAATTCAGTGTGGATTTTTTAGAGAACATAAGCAATGGATTCACAACGAATGAATTGCACCTTTGAATATTCATCCATTCGAACAAACTAATCATAAAGTTTGCCAATGAATAGAGAAGTAAATTCCATAAAGATTTGCTCAAGGGAAGGGTTATCCGTGCACTTGGTTTACAGTTCAAGCCAAGCATAAAATTCTTGAACTCTACCTCTCAATTTCCTTCAAGGAATATCTTCAAATTTGAACCAAGGACCAGAGGATGGTCTTGGAGGTTATTGTGGCCAACTATAAGCTTCATCATCATCATCAGGATCATGATCATCATCATCAGGCATATAAGTGTAATAAGGTTGGGTTGGAGGCTGTTGAGTAGTAGTAGTGCTTTCTGCCGGATCAGCTATAAAAATGGGGAAATGCTTAAGATCTAGCTCATCATCAGAATAAATTGATTCAGAAGAGGTATTTATTTGTGGAGTGGCAGATGAGATAGTAGGAGTGGATTGAAGAGCTTTTTGTTGAAGAGTGTCAATCAAGGGATTGGAAGTTTGAATCATATAGGAGGAGGGAGGTGGATCTTCACTCCAGACACCTTTTTGTTTAACATCAAGGAGAGTTGTGGTCTAAGGAACAATTTGTGTGGACTGGGTAAAAGGAGAAACAATAGGTGAGGTGGGGACAATAAATCTTTTAGGCTGTTTACGAAGCTATTGTTGCATGAAGAGTTCATAGGAGTAGCCTAAACATTCAAGATCCGCTTGTGAGGGTTCAAAGTATGAAGGTACTTGAATGAAGGGTTGGTATGCATATGGTGTGAAGGAAGGACTGTAAAATGGAAAGTATATGGTTGGAGGAGTAAGAGTAAAATTCCTGTTAAGATCTCTTTGAATGGTTGCAATCTGGGCTTTAAGTCATTGAACTTCAGAAGCTTTTTGGGTAAACGTAGAATCATAAACACGTTGAGCTATTACAGACATGAGCTCTTTGTCCAATTTTGCAACTTAGATCTGAAGACGTTAGAACAATTGATATACAACAACATTCTGACTAGAGATCTTAGAATCCAAAGTATCAACACGAGAAGAAACATTATCAACTCTAGTTTCAATTCTGTGAAGTACTTTGTTTTATGCTAAAGAATTTTTTGATTGCCAATTTAGGACAACTTCAGCTGGAGGGACAGATCGAGTGACTCCTTTAGGTGTTACTCCTGGGGATTTGACAAAAGGAGTGGTATGGATTTTAGTGTTTGGGTTGGTGGTTTCTTCAAGGGAATGAAAGTCATCAGTGTAAAGAGCAGTGGGTTGGTACATGAAAATAGAAAGAGGTGATTGAACAACTTTTGGCTGCTAGACAAGAGATTAAGCAGCATAAGTTTATGGTTTAGGCTGGAAAGGTTTTGGTTTAGGGTTACAGGGTGGTAGAGGAGGAGATGAAGGTGGTGAAGAACGTTTATAGTGTGGAGGTGGAGAGTATCGAACAACATAATCATATTTTATAGAGGTAGAGAGTATCTTCATCAAGATGATCCTAGAATCTTGCTTCAAAAGAAACTTTCTTTTTTGCCTTTCTTCTTTGTCGGTGGAGATCTTCATCATCGAGATCTGCTTTACGGGATGCTTCATAATAGTCATCATAGTCACATTCACCCTAAAAGCAATGACTATCACGCTTAAAAGTATAAATAGGATGTCCATCAGTTCCAAAAGCTTTTATAGGAATATTTTCCTATTGGAGAGAGGAAAGAGGTTGGAGCATGAACTAAGTGGAAAAAATAGAGGCAGTGGAGGATTCAGGCGGATCCTCTTTAGGGGGATGAAATCTTGTTTCAACTAAACCATCTTTTTTCTTGATAAAGATAGGCTTAGTAGACCGGACCAACTGTTTCTACTGATGGATCTGTTAATAGCTAGTAAGCCATGACTAAGGGAAGTACTGCAAAAGCTCTTCTTTAAAAAGCTATCTGGGGATCTAAACACAGGTAGGAACCTGAGAAGAATCAACAACAATCATCAAAGCATCATTAGAGTAAGGAAGTGACATATCCAGAGCATGATTCTAGACATGATAGATCATTTGGTAGTGCAAAGTGGCAACATTAGTGGTTTGGACTTAATCAACCCCAGTAATCTGAATCTAGACTTTTAGACTATCAAGGACATGAAAATCTTCTAATCTCATGTTGAAATTAGGATAGAAGGTAAACATGACAGTGCCAGCATTGAGAGAGGTCTGGACAATACCAATAACAACCTGTTGGTACTCCAAATACCTAAAATCTAAGAGAGCAATACAAGCAAAGACTGGAAGGACTTTTCTGCCTTGATAAGTGACAGTTATGCAGATTGCACCAAAATAGATATGGGTTAAACCGTGTCGAAGCCAAGTAGAAAGAAATTCAGAAGGAATTTCTAAAGTGATGAATTGTTCTTGACTTATGGCTTTTATGAGACACTAGTTGAAAGAGGAAGACTAAACATATTCTTTTACTAGGGACTTTGGTTGGCGAATAAAGGTTTTAATGCTAGAGAAAATATTAGAACGATGTTTAGCAAAAGCATCATAAGGGTTAAGGAAAGGGAGTTGGGAATCTTGGACCTTTTGAGAGTCATCCAAAAAAGAGGGTTCATACAGGTTGCTTATTTTCTGAGTGCTTTCAGGTTTAAGAGAAAGTGAAAGAGAAGATGAAGATCTGACTATAGAAATGGTAGGAGAGTTTCTCTTACCATTACTTCAACTTAGAACAACAATCTAAAAAGGCTCTGATACCAATATGCTAAAGGATTATGAACCTAATAATAGCCAATTATGACTGTCCTAAATAACTGGCTTTACTAGCTTCACACACGCCAAACATGCCACTGGGAGGACTATCCTCTTAGGCTAAAACTAAATTTATAGATCCCAAAATACTAATAATAGGATCCCAGATTGATATTTAAAGTAGAGAGTAATGATAAGAGAAAAGAGATTTAAAAACTTGTAGTGTTTATTTCTTAGTAAGAGACTCAAGAAAATAGGCTTGCTTAACTTGAGTTCTTCAAAGTTACAACACACATATATATAGATCCTCAACTAATGGAGGATGACATCATCACTTACATCACCAAGCACTAACTAAAGCTACTTTTACAAAGATAAGATAAGATTCCTAAAAGATAAGATAATATATACTTTTTACAAAGATAAGATAACATAGAATATTATCTTTACACCTCAAAATCTAAAGCTACTTTATCTAAGATAAGATAAGATAAAATCTTCGTGGGGCCCAGAGCATCATTTCTTGATATGCTCATGTGATGGTAACATGTTCATGTCTTTTGGGTCCGTGTCATCTGGAGATGGATACCGTTCAAGTTTTGCTTTTCTTTTTCCTTTGTCATGGAGCTTCTATTTAATTTCTTTCTTAAAAGCATATAGATAATCTTGAGTGTTAGGATCATCGAGTTCTATGAAATTATTGTCAAAGAGGCCCAAAGAAAGATATGGATCTTGAGAATTGGGTCCTGTAAATCCTAAAATAGTGAATCAAAATAATTTGGTCAGCAAGATGACTCAACAGTATCAAGGACTGGAGAATGCAGTGCCTTAGAATTGATATTGTTGAATTCACACAAGGCATGATGAAGTGTAGTGTGGACAACTGGACTGGAGATAGGATTTGTAGTATTAAATGAACTCCAATGAAAGGTTGTTGTTGAGTCTAAAGAGTCTTTGAGATGGATTCCAAACATATGGTCGAGTGAAGAAATAGATGACAAAATATTCTCGTGCTTGAGCTTCTGGTTTCTTCCAAAGTTGGAACTCTTGAATATTGTTGAAAAATTCTCGTCGCCACCAAGAGAGAGGAGCATACCATTCTAGAAGTTAAGCAAGCCTATTTTCTTAAGTGATTACTAAGAAATAAACACTATGAGTTTCTAAATTTCTCTCTTCTCTTATCATTACTTTCTCCTTTAAACATCAATTTGGGATATTGTTATTAGTATTTCAGGATCTATGAATCTAGTTTTAGCCTAAGAGGATAGTCCTCCCAGTGGCATGTTTGGCATGCATGAAGCTAGTAAAGCCAGTTATTTAGGACAGTCATAGTTGGCTATTATTAGGTTCATAATCCTTTGGCATATTGGTATCAGAGTCAGTAAGAGAAACTCTCATATAATTTTTGTAGTCAAATCTCTGTCTTCTCTTTCACTTTCTCTTAAACCTAAAACCACTCAGAAAATAAGCTACCTGTATGAACTCTCTTTCTTGGATGACTCTCAAAAGGTCCAAGATTCCCAACTCCCTTTCCTTAATCCTTATGATGCTTTGGCTAAATACCGTTCTAATATTTTCTCTAGCATTAAAACCCTTATTTGTCAACCACAGTCCCAGGTAAAAGAATATGTCCAGTATTCCTCTTTCAACTAGTGTCCCGTAAAAGCCATAAGTCAAGAACAGTTCATCACTTTAGAAATTCCTTTTGAATTTTTTTCTGCTTGGCTTTGATAAGGTTTAACCCATATCCATTTGGCACAATCTACATAGCTATCACTTATCATGGATGAAAAGGCCTTCCAATCTTTGCTCGTATTGCTCTCTTGGATTCTAGGTATTTGGAGTACTAACAGGTTATTTTGGTACTATTTAAACCTCTCTCAATGTTGGCACTGTCATGTTTACCTTTTATCCTAATTTCAACATGAGTTTAGAAGATTTTCATATCCTCCTCCTCCTTGTCCTCTCGCAGATCCAATTGCCATAAAACTCTTTGCTACCAGAAATTTGTTTCATTTCATGTATATCTTCTCTAATTGCCACAATGTCCCTCCTGATGAAAACTTTTTCCATATAGATCAACCCTGGTTTATCCTTTTCAAGTTCTATAAGGACTCTCCTCTTTATGAAGAAGAAATTTGGTTCCTCTAGTGTCTCTTTTTTCTGTACACTCATGCAATTGTGTTCCCTTTCATTAAGAGTTATGAGATCCTCAATAATCCCGACAACCATACCTCTCTACATTGGTAATTTTTAAAATGGTATGCTCCTCTCTCTTAGTGGTGATGAGAATTTTTCAACAAGATTCAAGAGTTTCAACTTTGGAAGAAACCAGAAGCTCAAGCACGAGAATATTTTGTCATCTATTTTTTCACTAGACAATATGTTTGGAATCCATCTCAACAGACTCTTTCGACTCAACAACAAGCCTTCCATTGGAGTTCATTTGATACTATAGATCCTATCTCTAGTCCAGTTGTCCACACTGCACTTCATCGTGCCTTGTGTGAATTCAATAATATCAATCCTAAGGCACTACATCCTTCAGTCCTTGATACTGCTGAGTCATCTTGCCGGCCAAATTATTTTGATTCACTGTTTCAGGATTCACAAAACCCAATTCTCAAGATCCATATCTTTTGTTAGGCCTCTTTGATAATAATTTCACAGAACCTGATGATCTTAGCACTCAAGAATATATGTATGCTTTTGAGAAAGAAATTGAACAAAAGCTCCGTGACAAAGGAAAAGGAAAAGCAAAACTTGACTGGTATCCATCTCCAAATAACATGGACCCAAAAGACATGAACACGTCACCATCATATGAGCCTATCAAGAAATGATGCTCTAGGCACTGCTAAGATCTTATCTTATCTTATCTTATCTTAGATAAATTAGCTTTAGCTTTTGAGGTGTAAAGATAAGATTTTTATCTTATCTTATCTTTGTAAAAAGTATATCTTATCTTATCTTTTAGGAATTTTATCTTATCTTGTCTTTGTAAAAGTAGCTTTAGTTAGTACTTAATGATGTAAGCAATGATGTCATCCTCCACTAATTAAGGATCTATATATATGTGTGTTGTAACTCTGAAGAACTCAAGTTTAGTCCTTGTCTATCACTTCATTTATTTATTTATTATACCATAGCTCCTTGATTTTTATTCTGATATCATTACACGTTATAAATTTAATCTTAACTAAGTATACTGATTATATTAGTATCAATCTCAATATCACTATAATTCTCTCCCTTATTTGACTAATTAAAACTTTATCTTTCTTTATTTTGTGAATTATTCTTATATGCTTTAATTTTTTATTTTTCTTTATTTACTTTTTTTATCTACAAAAATTATCATTTAATATAAATTTCACTGTTAACCTTGATTTAGAGTAAAACTTCACTTTTACCCTCTAATGTTCCCATCCTTTTACAAAAATTATATTTAAACCTCCATCTTTTGGCAAAATCTCATTTATGTCTTTAACTTTTATCAAGATAACATTAAAGTATTATATTTCCTCAATATGACATCTAGGTTTTATATTTTACTGGATTAACACCTAAGTCCCTTTTCTAAATGAATTCATATTTATGTCGTCTCTTTTTACTTTAGTTACTATTGTACCCTTCATTTCTCCTTTTTAAACATTTTTCACCATAAGATTACATTTCCTTTGCTAAATTTCAGTTTTGGCCCTATTTTCTCAACTTTTTCACTAAATTATGATTCTATCCCTTATTTGCTAAATTTGTTCCAACTTCGCTTTTTACCCTTCCTGACTACAATTTTATTATCTATTGACCATTTTACCTTTATTTACCCTTTTTATATCTTTTATTTCATTTTTACTCCTTAATTTACATTTTAGTCTTTAACACTTCTTCATGTAGTAATAAATTACCGTTTTACCCTTTAATGTTACTTTTTGCTAATTTAAATTAATTTGATCCTCTTGTTATCTTAATTATACTATTTAATCCTTTTTGTACTTATTTTTCTTATTAATCCTCACATGGTTCTTACTTAAATGTAAAATTATAATTTAGTCCCTAGACTTTTTTATTATACTTTACCTCGTTTAACTCCAATCTTGATTATTTTTGTTTCATTTATCTTCTATTCCATTTTAAATGGCAAATTTACATTTTAATCCCTATTTATATCCATGAGGTGACAAATTATATTTTGGTGTTTAAACTTTTATTCATCATGTTTGACCTTACTTGACTTAAATTTTGACTCTTTTTGATTCCTTTGACTTTATTTTATTTTAAATGTAAATTTTACTTTTTGGTCCTCATGTTTACCCAGAAGGTGGTAAATTATATTTTAGCCCCTGAAGTTTTCATTAATTATAGTTTTATCCTTTTTCACTTATTTGACTATTTAAACCTTTTTAATCACATTTTTTATTCCAAAATAATGATTTTGCCCCCAGTTTATCGTGTAATTACATTTTTATCCCTTTTGAATCTATTAATCAAGTTTTTCACATTACCTTATATTTAATTATATTTATGAAATATTTTATGCATAAATTATCATTTGATTCTTGTACTTATACATAATTACAATTTTGCCCTTTCTAAAAATCTTAATTACATACTTTACATCATTCCTCATTTAATCACCTATATGACATCTTTTATGCATAATTTATCATCTAATTCTTGTTTTCTCATATATTTACCTTTTTGCCCCTAGTGATGTCCAGTATAAATCCTTAAACCAAATATGCGAGATGAGGACTGTATGACTATATGAATGTATTGTATAATCGTATGTGAGGTGACTACTTGAGCATAGCCATCCCTCAGAATCGTATGGGTAAGGTGACTATTTATGCTTAGCCATCCCTCATTGGAAATTTGATCTTATGGTGCTACTGCGGTATATGAGTCCCTATGGCCAACCATTATATCATATGATCCTGGATTACCCGTTGTGCATTAAGAGCAACTAATTATCTTATATTATGTTATATTTTTTGTGCCAAACTTTATATTATTCCCATTATGTATAATATCATACTTCCTCATTCTTCATGCATTCATTAACATTACATATGAAATCATAATTTATATGATAAATAACATCCAAATATTATGAAAATATCACATTATCATAGGATACCATTTGTTCTTAATGAGAACTTACACATACCATGTCATTTACATTCTTTCTCATGTCATATACATTTCAAAGCCCATTTTGTGCATTCATATGTGGTCATATGTCCATTTTACCTTAATTTCTTTTAGTTACCTACAAGTATACCATTATGTTCACCTACTAACCTTTATGTGCCCATGTTTTATTAAGATCAAATTAATCATACTATGTGTGATGCACGCCTGCCTCGAAGCTTTTTGGATTTCTTTTTTTCGAGTCACCAACACCATATTTCACCTTTAAAACCAAGGGATCACCGAATTTGAGTGAGGAAACCTCTAACCTTTAGTAATTCCATCCCACATTTAGGGTCAGCACTAAGTTGAGGTTCCCCATCCAGGCGAACGATCGCTTTGTGATAAGAAAGAGACTCGACTCGACCTGCCACAATCATAAACCTCGAAAGGTGTGACGTGGCATGTCAAAGTGCCCCTATCTTATTACTAATGATCGATGATCGGGAGCCATCTGGTTAGGCACAATAAGGTTGAATAGTAAGGAGTCACCACCTGATAGAATATTGGGAAAGAAGGGTGTTTCGACTGTATGAGGCCAAAAAACCTAGAGAGGGTTCGAAATTTAACTCTTATTTTTACCTTTGACAAATGTGACATAATAGCTTTCAAATTAATCGTGTTATCCCTTTCCTTTTATGCAAGAGTAGAGCAAATATTAAAATTAAAGGCGCACCCAATCACATAAAAAGCGATAAATCATGACATAAAATAAAGCAGCAAGTGTAACACCCCAATCACATAAAAAAAACGGTAAATCATGAAAAAATTTTACCCTAGGTTAAATTTTGGAAAAATCAGAGTTGAATAGGGCAAGCAAACTCGAAAATAAGTATAAAGGGGTAATTATATCGGATCGAAAAACCCGAGATAGGGTACCCAGCGGACAGTGTAACCTGAGACTAAGAAATGAAATCACAGGTTGAGCAGAGTCTAATGATATAATTTAAAGAGAAACTGAGGTCAAATAGGTCTCTAAACGAGCAAATAAAGAAAAATTTCACAGATCTACCTAAGGTTGACCAAAACTTTGATCGAGCAATTGAGGGACCTAAAGATCTATGATTTCTCACAAATTTCATATATACCATGTAAATAATGTAAATACATCTTAGGAACTAAAAAATAGTAATTATGATAATTCTAGAATTTTGGGTTTCGGCCTGGCTATGCAGGCTATCGGGATAAAAAAATATACCGAAACGATGTCAGAATGGATTAAAATTTTAACCAAACATTCTTGAATATGTAGGGACACTCGGTACAAAATTTTAGGGTAATCTAATATTGGAAACAAAAATTCATATTTCAGGATGCAAAATCTAGATCGAGCCATTTGGTGGGACAAACCAGAGCATTTTACCATAAAAAGATACATTAGTCATTAATATAAATCTATGATCAAGTATGAGTGATCTTAGGCCAGTAGGATGAGCCTAACTTGATGTATGGCCAATAAGTGACAAAAATTAGAACCCTTGGATCTAATGGAAATGAATGAATCTTGCCCCCTCCTTTGGTACACTTAAAGACACCTTATAATAGCTCATTAATATCTAAAAAAACCCTAGTATTTTTTAAAATTCCCCCTTATTTTCTTCAAAATCCGAACCCCTCTTCTTATTACTTTTCCTCCATTTTTCTTTATTTCAAGCCTTATTATCTAAATCACAAGCTCCAATCACAACCTAATACTTATAAATTCATCCCCTTCAACTTAGAAAAGGATTTCTACCAAAATGAGGCCAAGAAATTAGGGATTTGAGGTAAGAACCCTAAGGTAGGATTTTGTGATTTCTTGAGTTTTAGGTGAAATTTGAAGGAAAAATTTCATAGGCATATAGAATTGGGCTAGAGGATTACAGTAGTGATTTTAAATTAATTAAAAACATGCATTAATATTGTGATTTTCTCCTTTACAAATTTAGCCCAAAGAGGAAAACATAGAGGAAGGAAGGAACCAAGGAGAAAAAGGGAAGGAAAAGGAAGATTAGGTGGAGATCAACCTAATTTATGGTTTTCCTATTGTCTTCAACTAGGGATAAAATGATAATTTTACATAAAACTGTGAAAAAGGGGTATTTACGGCCTTTAAAATATTAAAAATGTGAATGACAATGAAACAAGGTGAAAAATAAGGTATATATATTCAATAGGGGTAAAAATATAATTACACAATTAACCGAGGGCAAAATGGTCAAACTGTGGTAAAAATATGATTAAAATGGTCAAGACAGGTAAATTGACTAAAAAATGGAAAACCGTAATTAAGAAAATTTTTTGGAACCAAACGATAAATTTTTCATTTGAGAAAAAAATTTAAGGACCAAAATGTAATTTGTGTAATTAAAGCAAATAAAAAAATCAAAGGGAGTTGACCGGGTCAAAATTTGAGTTAAATTGGAGAAAAGTCAACCGAAAAGTCAAAATTAGGTTCAAATTGAAAAAGTCAACTTTGGGGGTATAATTGAAATTGTTCGCTTAAAAAGGGTGAAATTGTGAAATTAGATGTAAAAGAAAATTTTTAAGCTAATTAAGAGAATTTTAACATAAGGAGAATAAATTTTATGTTAAAGTTTATGAATTTGGCAATGTACTTAAAATATTAAGAAATTAATTGATTTGATTGTATGACATATATAAGTTAAGTGAAATTTTATGTAAATGCATCCACCACTAAGCGATTATGTTACTTAGCATGTAGTTTATTATGACTGAGTGCAAGGACAGTGATAGCCAGCTGACGCTGAAGACCAATAGTGGCATGTACAGGGTAGGAGAACTTTTGTTACATTTAGCTTGTAAATATTTTGCAAAAATTTTCTAGTACCTTATGAAGTTATCTGTAATAACTTATGACTATAGTAAAATTTACTATTGGTGTGTTTCAAGAGATGCTTTTAGTTGTTTATATGATGAGCTATATTGAAGTGATGTGTTGATTGTTGAAGTTTGGGAGTTGGAGGAATGATATTTGGAAGTATAATTTGAATATTGCAGGTTTGGGCAGTATGAATATTAAGCCGTCATGCTGTCGAATTTTCCCAAATTAAATAACAAATTAACTGTAGTAGAGATGTTAATAAATAATACAGACTTGGAATTGTGTAAAGGGTGTTACATTTAATGGTCTCAGAGCATGGTTTAGGCGGTCCTAAGATCGGAGTTAGTGTGTGAAATGTGATGTTAACTGGGAGAATGGGTGAAAATATAATAATAATACAAGTACATGACACTATATTGTGATATAAATGCTGGAATTGACTCTTACCTATCCCTTGTGCATTTCAGTATCAACTATGGCTTCTGGCTCTAGACAAATTATTAAGATAGTGAGTGATGCTGAGAGTGAGGGTCCTATGAGTCCAGAAACATAAGAATCAATACCGAATACTAGATCACAGCAGCCTACCAAGCACACTCTTGCACTAGTACCATAGACTCCTCCGCCTCCTACACCAGCTGATGTTATGCGGATGATGGCAGAGTTCTTTCAGAGATTTTAGCCTCAGCAGAAGGCACCACCTCAGTCATCTAATAGATCTATACTGAAGCAAGTAAAGAGATTGGGTGTAGAGGACTTTTATCGTCGAGAGCCAATCACAGCTACCCAAGCAAAAGAATGACTTAATAAGATGGAAAGGTTGCTCCAAATCACACATAATCCACCAAAAGAGAAGTTTGAGGGAGCAATAACACTATTCCAGGGACCGGCATACATATAGTGGGACACAGTTAAGCGCTATATACCACCAAAGCAGGTTACTTAGGATTACTTCTAAAAGAAGTTTCGAGATAAATATGTGGGCAGAGAGTATCTGAGAGCTATGGAGGAGGCTTTTTGGAAACTATGCTAGGGTACACGGACAGTTCAGGAGTATGATCGAGAATTTGAGAGGCTGAGTTTCTATATAAAGAACTATAAATTCCCTCCAGAGAAGATGTGTTAGCTTTTTGAGAGAGGCTTCCATACTGATTTGAAAAAGATCTTAGCAGTATGAGAATACACAAATAGGAAGGAGCTAGTAGATGCAGCTATCAAGATGGAGACAATTTAGCAAGAGGAAGTGAGTAGGGGGGTCAAATTCTAACAGAGAAGAAGGCCAGGCCCAGGAGCATCGGGCAGTGGGTCCAGCAAGAGAACCAGGGGTTCTACAGCAACTCCCCCACAGGAGTCCTCAGCCATACCAGCAGTGAGTTAGCACACCACAGCACGGGCACCTCCCTTTGTTGTATTAGTGGACAGTACCCCACAGGCCCAGAGTTCTAGTAGACCAGAGGTGCCAGTTTGCGAGCATTATGAGAGATGACATGCATGGGAGTGTTAGAGACTGATATGAGCATGTCTGAGGTGTGGATCTCGAGATCATCTAGTGAAGAATTACCTTAAAACATTGACATAGACTACTGCATTGGCTATATAGACTACTACTGGCAGGCAGGGTACTTATTTAACCCGAGGTTGAGGTAAAGGTGGACCCGATAGGGCTGCATTCGCCAGAGGCAGTGCCCCAGCTCCCCCAGCTTCAGGTAGGCCATATTTGGCCAAGGCTTATGCTGTCAAAGCTCGGGAAGAATAGGATACTTCAGATGTGATTATAGGTAAGTTTTACCTATTTGATGATACTATTTATGCATTGATAGATCCCGGGTCTACACATTCATATTTGAGCACTAGAGTTGCACAGGAAAAGGGATTAGAAAAAGCACAGTTAGATCAAGATATTCTGGTAAGTAACCCTTTAGGGCATAGTGTGGTTGTGAACAAAGTATATAGGGGTTGCCCTATCCAAATACAATAGATTACCTTCCCTGTAAATCTGATTGAACTTCCAATCCACAGGTTTGATATTATCCTAGGGATGGATTGGCTCCATAAATATCAGACAATTATTAACTATCATTTGAAAAGGATCACCTTGAAAAGCTTGGAAGGTCAGGAAATTGTGGTTATAGGAGAATGATCTAACTTCTTATCTAACATCATCTCAGCAACTGCAGTGCACAGATGTGTTAGGAAAGGGTGTGCTGCTTATTTGGCTTTTATTACTAAATCTGAGGCTCAAAAGTAGCAGGTTAGTGATGTACCTATGGTTAGAGACTTCCCTGATATTTTTCCTGATGAATTACCAGGATTACCCCTAGCGAGGGAGGTTGAATTTAAAATTGATGTATTACCTGGTACAACACCTATTGCCATGGCCCCTTACCATATGGCACCAGCAAAATTGAAAGAACTGAAGATTCAGCTACAGGAATTGTTAGAAAAAGAATTCATCCGTCCAAGTGTTTCCCTTGGGGAGCCCCAGTGTTATTTGTAAAAAAGAAAGACAGATCTCTCAGACTATGCATCAACTATAGACAGTTGAATAAAGTCACCATAAAAAATAAATATTCATTACCCAGAATTGACAATTTGTTCGATCAACTAAAGGGTGCCAGCACATTTTCAAAAATTGACTTGAGATCGGGCTACTACCAGCTTGGAGTAAAGGAAGTAGACATTCCTAAAACTGATTTCCGTATGAGGTATGGGCATTATAAATTTATAGTTATGCCTTTTGGTCTCACTAATGCACTAGCTGCTTTTATGGATTTGATGAATCGTATTTTTCATCCTTATCTGGATCAATTCATGGTGGTATTTATTGATGACATCCTAGTCTATTCTACGACACCGAAAAAATATGATTGACATTTAAGAATTGTACTATAGACACTGAGAGATAAGCAGCTATATGTTAAATTTAGCAAATGTGAGTTTTGGTTGAATGAGGTTGCTTTCCTTGGTCACGTAGCATCAGCCGAAGGCATCAAGGTAGATCCCATAAAAATTGAAGTCGTATTTGATTGGAAGCCATCTAAAAATGTTTTAAAAGTCCGAAGCTTTCTTAGATTAGCTAGGTATTACAGGAAATTTGTGAAAGGATTTTCTATGATAGCCTATCCACTCACTAAGTTATTATAGAAAAATGTCAAATTTGAATGGACTGAGGAATGCCAGTAAAGCTTTGAGAAGCTAAAAAGCATGTTAACTGAAGCTCCCGTTCTTACTCAACCCATTTCAGGTAAACCTTATGTCATTTACAGTAATGCCTCTAGGAGTGGATTAGGGTGTGTACTTATATAGGAGGGAAAGGTGGTGGCATATACTTTTAAACAGTTAAAGCCACACGAAAGAAATTACCCTACCCATGATCTGGAACTAGTAGCCATTGTGTTTGCCTTGAAGATATGGAGACACTATCTATATGGGGAGAAGTGCCACATTTATACTGACCATAAAAGTCTAAAATACCTGCCTACACAGAAACAACTCAACCTATGATAGAGACGGTGGCTAGAACTCATCAAAGACTATGATTGCTTGATTGACTACCATCCTAGCAAAGAAAACATGGTAGATGATGCGCTCAGCAGGAAGTATTTTATGGCCCTATGAACCATGAAGGTGAAATTAAATATAGCACAGGATGGATCACTTTTGGCTGAAATGCAAATGAAACCAGATTGGCTTCAACAAGTAAAGGATGTTCAGAGACAAGATGAAAGGCTAGCCTCCATTATCTCCCATCCTCAGACACGGGTAGGTAAAAGCATTGAATTCTGCCCAGGTCGTGATGATTTCTTATACAATAAAGGTAGGATATGTGTACCCAGTGATGCAGAATTAAAGAAAAGCATTTTGATAGAAGCTCACAGTAGTCCCTATGCTATGCATCCCGACAGTAATAAAATGTATCGAGAACTGACGAAATCATACTGTAGGCCGGGGATGAATAAGGAGATAGCGGATTTCGTAACAAGATATTTAACCCGTCGACAGGTTAAGGCTGAGCATTGAGTACCTTCGAGACTATTACATCCTATCATTATACCGGAATGGAAATGGGAACGGATCACTATGGATTTTGTGTCTGGTTTACCACTTACAAGAAAATAACACGACTCTATCTGGGTGATTATGGATAGGATGAATAAGTTAGCTCACTTTCTCTTAGTGAGATCGGATTTTTCTTTATTCTGACTTATAGAGATTTATGTGAACGAGGTTGTGAGGCTTCACGGCATTCCAATATCCATAATTTCTGATAGGGACCCACGGTTTACTTTCAGATTCTGGAAGAAACTTCAAGAAGCACTGGGAACCCACTTAGATTATAGTATGGCCTTCCACCCATAAATAAATGGCCAGTCCGAATGGGTGATACAGATATTAAAAGATATGTTACGGTGTTGTGTACTAGAATTTGAAGGCAGTTGGGAGAGATATCTTCCATTAGCTGAATTCATCTACTACAACAGCTACCAGTCTAGCATTAAAATGGCACCATATGAAGCACTGTATGGAAGAAAATGTAAAACACCTTTATGATGGATAGAATTGAGTGAAAGCAAGTTAGTGGGACCCGACTTGATCAAAGAAATAGAGGAAAAAGTGAAACTGATTAGAGATAACTTGAAAGCGGCGACAGACCGACAGAAGTCATATACAGATTTAAAAAGAGAAGACATAGAATTTAACGTGGGGGATAAAGTATTTCTAAAAGTTTTGCCATGGCAAAAGGTTCTCTAATTTGGTAAAAATGACAAGCTTAGCCCCAAATTCATCAGACCTTATGAGATAACACGGCGCATGGGACCAATGGCGTATAGGTTAAAGCTACCCTCTTAACTAAAAAGGATCCATGATGTATTCCATATTTCTATGTTAAGGAGATATCGTTTAGATCCTTCTCATGTTATCACATCAGAAGAAATACAGTTGAGGCCCGACTTATCTTATAATGAAGAATCGATGAGGATTTTAGCATGAAAAACTAGGCAACTACAGAATAAACATATCCCATTAGTCAAAGTGCTTTGGACATGCCACAATATGGAAGAAGCTACCTGGAAACCTGAAGAGGCAATGAGACAATAGTACCCTAACTTCTTCGATCCAAGTAAATTTTGAGGATGAAATTTTATTTAAGAGGGGGGTACTATAACACCCTAATTTTTACATATGTCATACATATTAAGTTACAGAACACAAAAAAAATTACCTTAGGTTAAATTTTGGAAAAATCGGAGTTGAATAGGATGAGAAAACTCGGTAATAAATATAAAGGAGTAATTGCATCGAACCAAAAAACTCGAGAAATTGAGGCTAAGAAATGAAAGCACAGGTTGAGTGGAGTCTAATGGTATAATTTGAAGAGAAACTGAGGTCAAATAGGTCTCTAAATGGGCAAATAAAGAAAAATTTCATGGGTCTACCTAGGGTTTACCAAAACTTTGACAGAGTGATTGAGGGACCTAGAGATCTCTGATTTCTTCCAAATTTTATATATACCATGTAACTAATGTAAATACACCCTAGGAACTGAAAAATAGTAATTCTGATAATTTTGGAATTTTGGATTTTGGCTCGACTATGCAGGCTGCCAGGGCCAGAAATATACTAAAACGATGTTAGAATGGGCTAAAATTTTAACCACATTCTTGAATATGTAGGAACACTCGGTGAAAAATTTCATGGCAATATGATATTGGAAACGAAAATTTATATTTCAGGGTACAAAACCGAGATCGGGCCATTTGGAGGGACAAACCAGAGAATTTGACCATAAAAAGATACATTAGTCATTAATATAAAGCTATGATCAAGTTGAGTGAGCTTAGGCCAGTAGGATGAGCCTAACTTGATGTATGGCCAATAAGTGTCAAAAATTAGGGCCCTTGGATCTAATGAAAATGAATGAATCTTTGCCCCTCCTTTGGTACAATCAAAGACACCCTATAATAGCTCATTAATATTGAAAACAATCCTAGAATTTTCGCAACTTCCCCCTTGTTTTCTTCAAAATTCGAACCCCTCTTCTTATTGCTTTTCCTCCATTTTTTCTTCATCTCAAGCCTTATTTCTTTAAATCACAAGCTCTAATCACAACCTAGTACTTATAAATTCATCCCCTTCAACCTGGAAAAGGATTTCTACCAAAAGGAGGCTAAGAAATTAAGGATTTGAGGTAAGAACCCTAAGGTAGGATTTTGTGATTTTTTGAGTTTTAGGTGGAATTTGAAGGGAAAATTCCATAGGCATATAGAATTAGGCTAAAGGATTACAATAGTGATTTTAAATTAATTAAAAACATGAATTAATCTTGTGATTTTCTCCTTTGCAAATTCGGCCCAAAGAGGAAAACATAAAGGAAGGGAGGAACCAAGGAGGAAAAGGGAAGGAAAAGGAAGATTAGTTGGAGATCAGTCTAATTAAGGTTAGTGGATACAAATTACATTTAATTTCACTAATATAGTTGAATTTTCTATGATTTTTACATTATGTAACTATGCTAGATTGCATGAAATGATGAAATAATTTAAACTAATGTGATATAATGTTGATTTGAATCATTAAAAACTTAAATGAGTGAAGAAATTAAATTAAAAGTGAGTGTAATTGGCTTGGCCGAATATGGCACCTTAGTGTAATTTGATCTTTAATTGGGTATTTAATGATAATTGAATAAATTAAGGTATAAGGAATGTAATTACATTAATTGGAATAAATTTTGAGAAATTTATTTAATTGTGCCATAGTTACATAATGATGGAACTTATGGGAACTTTAAAATATTCATGTCAATATAGTATACTTCACTACATTATGTCATAAAAGGGACATACAATTATGTATGGCATAAAAAGGAAGGATAAAACAATGTGTAAGTGTGGGGCCCTTAAGTGGCCAAATGGTATACATGTGCATAATGCCATATTTTAATTATATTTTTGTATTAATGTGTGTATAATTGTGAAATGTATAATTAATGAACTTGAATGAATAGAAATGAAATTATGACAATGTTAACATAATGTGTTTGGTATGTAAAACAGTGTAAGAATGAAATAAAGCAAGAAAATACAATAAATTATTATATCCTTAGTACTCAGTGGATAACCCAAGACCCTAGGATAGTGTGGCTAGCCATAGGGGCATTTACCCCGCGGTGTTCTGTATATTGTATTGTTTTTTTATTGTCACTCTATTATTACTGTACAGAGAAAGTAAAATCGCACTGTTAACCGGCTCATTATACTGATACTGGGGAGTAGCATCATACTTTAGTGGTATGGTTGCTCCCACCTACTGGATTTGCTCATTCGCTTATCCGGTTCATGGTTTTTCTACTGTCTTTAATTAGGGGCAAAATGGTAATTTTACATGAAACTGTGAAAAAGGGATATTTACGGCCTTTAAAATATTAAAAATGTAAATGAGAATGAAACAAGGTGAAAAATGAGGTATATATGTTCAATAGGGGTAAAAATATAATTAAGCGATTAACCGAGGGCAAAATGGTCAAACTGTGGAAAAAATGTGGTTAAAATGGTCAAGACGAGTAATTTGACTAAAAAGGAAAAAATCGTAATTAAATAAAGTTATAGGGACCAAATGGTAAATTTTCCACCTAAGAAAAAATTCTAAGGATCAAAATGTAATTTGTGTAATTAAAGCAAAAAAAATCAAAGGGAGTCGACCGAATCAAAATTTGAGTTAAATTAGTTAAATTGGAAAAAAGTCAACCAAAAAGTCAAAATTGGGTTCAAATTGAAAAAGTCAACTTCAGGGGTATAATTTAAATTATTCACTTAAAAAGGGTGAAATTGTGAAATTAGATGTAAAAGAAAAATTTTAAGCCAATTAGGAGAAAATTTTAACATAAGGAGAATAAATTTAAAATTTATGAATTTGACAATTTACTTAAAATATTAAGAAATTAATTGATTTAATTGTATGACATATATAAGTTAAGTGAAATTTTATGTAAATATATCCACCATTAAGCGACTATATTGCTTAGCATGTAGTTTATTGTGACTGCGCGTAGGGACAATGATAGCCAGCCGATGCTGAAGACCAATAGTGGTTTGTACAGGGTAGGAGAACTTTTGTTACATTTGGCTTGTAAATATTTTGCAAAAATTTTCTAGTACCTTATGAAGTTATCTGTAATAATTTATGACTATAGTAAAATTTATTGTTGGTGTATTTCAAGAGATGCCTTTAGTTGTTTATATGATGAGCTACATTGAACTGTTGTGTTGATTGTTGAAGTTTGGGAGTTGGAGGAATGATATTTGGGAGTGCAATTTGAATATTACAGGTTTGGACAGTATGAATATTAAGCCATCATGCTGCCGGATTTTTCTAAATTAAATAACAGATTGACTGTAGTAGAGATGTTAATAAAATAATACAGACTTGGAATTCTATAGAGGGTGTTACAACAAGGATATCCATAAATCGGGCAGTTCATTGTAACCTTTAGAGATAAGGACTTTGGTCCTCACATGTGGATTATTGAAGAAGCGTTTCATTGTGAGATCTTGAAGACAGGGACTTGCCAGTCCAAGTTTTATTTAAGAAACATCCCATATTACTTAATTATATACAAAAATCATTTACATTATTAAAAGCTAATTTTTTGCATGTGAGTTTCCTAGGCAGAAAGGCGAACATTGGTCCAATATTATAAATGAAAAATCCCAATTAATTACTATAACTGTTTTGATGGCATTTTTCCATTAGCGATTGAAAAAGTGTTTTTACAGTAAAGAGAGAGGATAGTAAACTTACCTGGAGCGCTTTTTCAGTCATATCCACAAAAGAATTTATTCCTCAGAAGCAGTGATAATAACAATAACAATGATGACAAAAACGATAATAATAATAAATGAATAGAAGACGTACATAAAACCAATTTGGGTTAAGAAATATGGAAAAGATAAAAGAATAAGGATCTGATGCATATGTCGAAAAATGCATAAGAGCATGTTTAACGACATATGATCGGCTCTTTCACCTTAAAGAGCAAGAAAATATACTTTAGGCCGAGTATCCTTTGACGTGTGAGTGCGCATCAAAAAATACACGACCATATTAACCCG
>CM075812.1:11769193-11950455 GCA_037975025.1 Excoecaria agallocha
CAAGGCGAAGCCTGCCTAAAGGAGGGGACACTGATAGAAACTGACAGCAAGGGAAACCCTCAAAAAGAGCTGCCGACCTCTAAAAGCAAGAATCTCCAGTTTCAGACCCGAATAATCCCCACTTGCATACAACACTCTTTCCTCATATTATATGAGGTAGATACTACAAGAATTCATCAAGATTATTTCCTCTACTTTGAGAAATTCCAATTCAAGATAGGAATTTTCAGAGAGTAAATCAAAACTAATAGATAAAAGATTATAATATATATAAATGTATGAGGTAGGGTGAATTTTTATTTTTTTATTTTTTTTACTAAATCAATTATTAATTTAAGATTAGATTAAACTATCATATTATTATATTATTAAACAAACTTCTATAAGAATGACGATTTATTAACGTAAAAACCAGGAGTGATTTATTAAAAAACCCATTATTATATTGTCACAATGACGTAACACATAATGATGAGCTTGAAGTAATGATAGATCATCTAGGATAACATCTTTAGCTTTTCCAACAGTTCAACCCTCACTTGAAAATGGATTTTTGTTTGTTTTCACTTGAAGGTGGATCCGGATTCCTCAAGGGTCAACTAAATTCAGTCTCTACTGCCTCTAAATAAACTAGGACTAAAGATCACCAACAAAAATATTAAAGTGAACTGCAACAAAAATATTAAAGTGACATAAAAGCTAAAATATTGCAGATTCTCAAGTAGATAGCCGATAGAGTTTCTCATTTATTTCTTCTTATTGTTGTATAAATAACATCAAAAATTCCTAGTAATGGTTGAACTTTCCAAAATTACCGTATCAATATAGAACTGATATCAATTTCCTTCATCCAATAAGAAGTCACATGTAGCTACTCTCAACATTCAAGTAGATAATGTTTACTAATGCATCAATCATAAGAAAAATTGATGCTAAAAACTGCACTGCGCCTTTTCAAAGCCCAACAATAAAGAACCAAATAAATAAACAACATTGCTACCAAAGCATTGCAATTAATGCCTATGTAATACGTTTTTATTTCTGTTTAAATTTTGATTCAAATACTCTAATAAAATTTTTTACCTAATCCTCATCTTTAGATGAAAATGCCTAAGAAATGGTTGACATGTACAAGAAGCAGCATGCAGTGATCAAATATAGTATAAATTACCATTTATATGTATATCTTAGAATCACTAATCTGTTCACATTATGCCATTACAGAACTTACCAAATATAGAAATTGAGAGTATTGTGCATATATTATTGGCAACACCTGTGAATGCTCTTTCCCTTTTTCAATAGTAATTGCCTGTTCACACAAAGAAACATCATCTTTGGGATTTCCCTAAAAAAAAAAAAAAGAGCACAATTTAAAACATCGATCCATGCAGATACACCCAATTATCCATGTTTCCATAATTTCAAATTAAAAATTTAACAAACGCATTATCTCACCAGCCAATGTTCCATGTTTATATGCTTAATAATAAATAATAAGTAAAAGAGGGAAACAAGGGATCTAACCTCAGGGAAACTATACAAGATACCCCATGTTAATACAGTCTTGAACCTATTTGCAGCAGTGTTGCTGATACCGGAGACCTCACCAAGCCTTTCTATTGAGAAAATTGACCATAACCAATTCATTCTTTTCAACATTTTTCAATGCAAAAGCATAGGAAATTTAGAAAAGAAAAGCATACTCACCCACAAAACCATGAAGAATCTGATCCGAAAAGCAATTCCAAACCAAACCCAAAAAAAGAATAAGTAAATTAATTTAATGCAGAAAATAAACATTAATTAAACACAATTGAGGTTCACCTCCAAAATGGCAGTGGTTTGGGCGAGAAGGAGAGCCTTTTCAACAGCATCATAAACATGTTCATAACTCGATTCTTTCAAGGTTTTGACAATAAGAAACAGAACATGAGACCTGAAATAGGATTTTTGACAATAAAAATAAAATTGGTGGAGTAAGGAACAATCGGTGGAGTGAGAGAAGACACCCACTCAAGAGAGTGACAGCTGGCACTCGGGGGGGGGGGGGGGGAGCGAACAGTTCACTCGGGAGAGTGGTCCTTGGCTTCCAATTAAAACCAAACTTTGCATTTATTTACATAATTCAACAACTCAACTTCACATTTCCTTATTACTTCATTCTAATCCCACTCTAGGTATATAAAACCTTTAACCCCATCCAAAACTATCAATGAAACAATTAAATTACACTAATTTACCTTTAATAGACTTTGAATTTAGAGTCTCAGTGTATCGCATAACAGACTCATAAATATGAGTGTGAACTTTATTAGAGTGCAAGTTAAACAATGCAATACACCACACTAATGGAATACCATTTACTATTGTATGTTTAATATAAGAAAAAGGCTGATGAAATATGACCATAACAGCAGAATAGAGCAATTACCACCCAAAGCAGAGTCCAAAGCTTTCGAGTGGTTATGTTGTCAGTTACCAGCTTAAATCCTTGATAAGAGTCAACAATCTCGACGATAGTCATTGCACCAAGCAAGAAAAAGACAATCTCAACGACTTCTGCAGAGGCATGTGTCAACGCCGAAACAGCTACATCGGTTGAAGGTGCCTGCTCAAAAAATTTGACCCAAAAACTATAATGGAACATTTCACATTACTTAAAAGATAAATACACATAGGAAATGTAATGGATCAAGTACCAATTAAAAAAAAAAAAAGAAATGCAGGTATCATGCCAGAAACTAAATGACAGTGGGCAAAACTGTGTCTTCAAGATGCAACATCGAATCTTAAATAAGTGGGCAAAACCCAAACCTTGGTGACAAAAACGGCATTGAGTCCCTAAAATGACCAGTCCAATATGTGTGAGCTTTCTTTTTTGAAAAAAAAAAATTGAAACAACAGTATATTAATTGCTTCTTACATTTGTAGCTGCAATATCAAAGAGTGCATCCAAACATAAGCCCTGCTTCAGGTCCATACAGTCACTCTCTTGAAATCGTTGGAATCTCTGAGAGGTTTTGGACCTACCTTGCTTCTTCTGAAGAACTGATTAGGCGAGGAACCACGGAGCCTCCAATATGAATGAGCCCATCAGCAATGAAAAGTGTAACTTTCTCCTCCTGAACCCATTCGATAGCTGCATACACATTTACAGTCGATCAATAACACATCAAGCTAAAAATAAAAAAACCACAAAGGGACGTCACGCCCTTTTTTCATACTAACAAGAAGACTTTCCACATTTTATACTTTAAAGAATAGCATCAACGTGGACACCGGCGGAGAGGGGGCGGAGAGCACGGAGGAGGGAGAAAGAGCGAGAGGCGGGAGAGGGAGCAGAGATAGAGGAGAAGAAACGAGAAAGGAGAGGAGATTAGGGTTTTATGTAAGGCTGTAGGGATTAGAGAAAAAATCCCGCTGACATTTCTTTTATCCCGCCTAAAAATTAGAGGCAATTAACTAGGGAATAGCTCTCGCGAAATTGGCGAGATCTTTTTTCCTAGCTATTTTTTACCATATCTGTTTACTCACAATTTAGTTTTTTTATTATGTAATTAATAATAATTGATATTATTGAATGTAAAGATAATAATTTAATTCAAAGTAGTCAATTTAAATAATGATAATTTAGTTTATTTAATTTTTGCTAAAAAATGCATTAACTAAATTAAATGTAAATAAAATTTAAATATTAAAAATTAAAATTATATAAAAATAGTTAGAATATAATTGTTGAATTTTTTGCTAAAAAATATGGTCAGGGAATTGTTATCGCTCCATTAGTGAAGACTTATTTCTACCAAGTTCATAAAGCAAATGCACATGACTTAAGCATTAGCAAGAAAAATGTCCTAGCTACATTAGTGAGAAATTATTTCTTGCAAAATTAGTGAGGATTTAGCCCTCACTAATTAGTTAATCCTCACTTCCAACATTATTTGAGGATTGGCAAGGAAATAATCATCGTAAAATTGGTGAGGATGTTATCCAAGCTAAATTAGTGAGGGTTATGTCCTCGTCAAATACTTCATATATCAAAAATGACATATGACTCAGGCTTAGCGAGGGCATTCCTTGTTACATTAGCAAGGATTTATCCCTTGCAAAAATAGCGAGACTAATGTCCTCGCCAAATACTTTATATACCGAAAATGGCACATGACTCATGCTTAGTAAGGGCATTGTTCTCGCCACATTAACGAGGATTTATCCCTTGCAAAAAATAGCGAGGATAATGTCCCCGCCAAATACTTTATATACAAAAAATGCCACATAACTCACGCTTAGCGAGGATTAAGTCCTCGCTAAATGGTTTATATATCAAATGCCAACCTATTTAACCATTAGCGAGGGACTTATCCTCGCTAATTTAGCGAGGATTTGTTTCTTGCAAAATTAGCAATGATTAAGTCCTCGTTAAACAATTCATATATCAAATGCCAACCTATTTAACCGTTAGCGAGGGATTTGTTCTCGCCAATTTAGCGAGGATTTCTTTCTCGCAAAATTAGCGAGGATTAAGTACTCGCTAAACAGTTCATATATCAAATGTTAACCTATTTAACAATTAGCGAGGAATTGTTCTCGTTAATTTAACGAGGATTTCTTTCTCGCAAAATTAATGAGAAATAAGTGCTCGCTAAATGGTTCATATATCAAATATCAACCTATTTAACTGTTAGCAAGTGATTTATCCTCGCTAATTTAGCGAGGATTTGGTTCTCGTAAAACGGTTCTTAAATCATTCGCGCCATGAATTAAGAGTTAGCGAGGGTGTTGTGCTCGCAAAGTCGGTGCTATTTTTTGCGCCAAAATTTTGGCACCCAAAATTAGCTTTAACATAATTTATTTATCGCTAAATTGTCACAATATTTATTTTTTCACTAGCCCCTAACAATATTTGCGACAAAAGTCATATTTCATCATAATATTGTCGCTAAATGTTACATTTAGCAACAAATTTTATTATCCTCACTAATTTTCGTTGCTATTCTACATTTTTTTGTAGTGTTTCTCTCTCTCTTTCATGCATCCACTCTCTCACTCTCCCTCGCATCTTCTCTCTCTCTTCATATTTTCCAAAATTATTATCATACTTAATTCTATAATTTATTATCTACATAATCCTCCAAACAAATAAAAAAAATGAAGATTATAGGATTGCAATTATTCATTAACCATAGTTAATTATTCTTTATTATTACAACCGTAGGTAGTATATAAGCTTTTCTTAAGCTGTTTTTGTTAACATACTTTACTAGATAAATTAGAGAATATTTTTTCTCTCATTCTTCTTACTCTGCTTGCCCTTATTCTATTGATATGGTATCAAAGCAAATCCAAGTTAAAATTTTCTTGAAGTTTACTGTAGCTTAAGGATAATCAATATAGTAGTGTTCTTTTGAGATTAATGGAGGAGGTGCTGATGGCTCTACCACTGCAAGAACGCAAAAATCGAGAGGAAGCTGCTTGAGGAAGAAATGCTACTGGAACTGGAGTCGCAAGAAATCTTATGGATTTTCATGAATCTAACAATCCAGGTATCAACCTGGTTACAACTCCATTGAATGGTTTTAACTATCATACATGGAGTACCTCAATGAAGAAGGTGATTCAATAGTTTTTGTATAAACAACAAATGAATTGAGTTTACTTTAAAAATTAAATTGCCCACAACATATTATTATTATTCACTGTTTTCGTTCAAAAAATTTAAAAATGTATTTCAAAAACTTCACTAATTTCATTATCATGCGTATTTTGAAATTTTTTAATTTTATTTGTAATTTACATATATATTTTTTATATTACTAATGAAAATTTAATTTGCATTAATAAAAGTTATAATTTCATAAATTCAAATCAACCAAGCTTAAATCGAAGGGTTACTAGAATCGAACATGATTAATAATGACCACCACACAAAGAAAAAAAAACTAGCAATGAAAAACTATATCTGAAGTACAAAAAAGTTGTCCTTTAATGTATCATCCAATGATAGCTTTTAACGAACTGCACTTTTTAGCAACGACAAAGATCAATCGCCAAAAGTAAAATATTCCTTACTAATTGCAAACTTCCATTGCTAAAAGATGAATCTAGTCACTAGAAATATAAAAGCGATCAATAAAACCAAAAACACAAGTTGCTAAAAGTGAAATTTGTCACTAAAAGTTAAATATATGTCCGTAAAATTACTATTATCTTCCCCTGGTATATTCATGGCTAAAATTGGAAATTTTGTCGCTAAAGCCTAAAATAGTTGTTAAGAGCAAAATATTTGTCACTGAAAATTTAAATTGAATTATTTATTTTTTATGTGAAATATGTTTGGTATTCAATATAAAATACAAAAATTTAATAAATTAATTCACTTTAATTGAGATAATAATAAGAATTATGATTTCCTAAAAAAGAAAAAAAAAATTAAAAAGCTATGACTTTTCAAGGCAAAATGCATCTTCACGCCCATAAATTTATATATGTTTTATTATTAAATTCTTAAATTTTTATTTGGTTACATTAGATTTTAAAGGACGGTAATTTCATCTTGATGGAGTTATTAATATATATCCTATCTTATATTGTTTATCCTCCCTCCTATTTCTATCTAAATTACAAAACTCGTTCTTAAACTCATTCAAATTGTCACCAACGCACTATTGGATGGTGATTACCTTATTTAATTCCTAACCCCTCTAGTGTTGGTAATGGCACTATTTGTCTAGCATTACTGCATTAGCTATGGCATTCTCACGGGGACTTTTTTTAAAAATAAGGTATTTTAGAAAAATAATTAGGATTTTGGGGCATTTGCAAAACCATTTAGGAAAATAGAGTGTTTTTCTATTTCCTCAACCATTCCTTGTAGAATTGGACTGGGCTCTACTCTCTCTCTTTCTCTTATACATCCACTATCCTTCTCTCTCACTCTCCCTCTCACCCACTCTCTCACTCTCCCTCCCACCTTCTCTCTTGCTTCATATTTTCCAAAATTATTATTATACTTAATTCTATAATTAATTATCTACATAATCCTCCAAAAAAATAAAAAAAAATTGAAGATTACATGATTGTAATTATTCATTAACCATAATTCTTCTTTATTATTGTAACAGCAATCAGTTCATTCTTGTAACTATAGTTAGTTTTCTGTTATAGGTAGTATATAAGCTTTTCTTAAGCTGTTTTTGTTAACGTACTTTACTGGATAAATTAGAGAATATTTTTTCTCTCATTCTTCTTGCTTTTGCTTGCCCCTGTTCTGTTGATATGGTATCAAAGCAAATCCAGGTTGAAATTTTCTTCAAGTTTACTGGAGCTTAAGGATAACCGATATAGTAGTGTTCTTTTGAAATCAATAGATGAGGTGCCTATGGATCCACCACTGCAAGAACGCAAAAATCGAGAGGAGGCTGTTCAAGGAAGAAATGTTACTGGGACTGGAGTCACGAAAAATCCTATGGATCTTCAGGAATTTGACAATCCAGGTATCAACCTGGTTACAACTCCATTGAATGGTTTCAATTATCATACATGGAGTACCTCAATGAAGAAGGTGATTCAATAGTTTTTGTATAAACAACAAATGAATGGAGTTTACATTAAAAATTAAATTGCCTGCAACATGTTATTATTATTCATTAGTTTTGTTCAAAAAGTTTAAAATTGTATGTCAAAAACTTCACTAATTTCTTTATCATGCATATTTTGAAATTTTTTAATTTTATTTATAATTTATATATATATATATATATATATTTTATATTACTAATGAAAATTTAATTTGCATTAATAAAAGTTATAATTTCATAAATTTAAATCACCCAAGCTTAAATCGAATGGTTACTGTTATCTAACATAATTCATAACGACCACCACACAAAGAAAACAAATTAGCAACAAAAAATTGTCTCTGAAGTACAAAAAAGTTGTCCTTCAATGTATCATCCAATGATAGCCTTCGACGAGCTGCACTTTTTAGCAACGACAAAGATCAATCGCCAAAAGTAAAATATTCCTTGCTAATTGCAAACTTCCGTTGCTAAAAGATGAATCTAGTCACTAGAAATATAAAAGCGATCAATAAAACAAAAAACACAAGTTGCTAAAAGTGAAAAATTGTCACTAAAAGCTAAATATCTCTCTGTAAAATTACTATTATCTTCCCTTGGTATATTCGTGGCTAAAAATGGAAATTTTGTCGCTAAAACTTAAAATAGTTGTTAAGAGCAAAACATTTGTCACTGAAAATTTAAATTGAATTGTTTATTTTTTTTATGTGAAATATGTTTGGTATTCAATATAAAATAAAAAAAAATTAATAAATTAATTCACTTTAATTGAGATAATAATAAGAATTATGATTTTCTAAAAAAGAAAAAAAAAATTTAAAAAGCTATGACTTTTTTTAAGGCAAAATGCATCTTGAGGCCCATAAATTTATATTTGTTTTATTATTAAATTCTTAAATTTTTATTTGGCTACATTAGATTTTAAAGGATGGCAATTTCATCTTTATAGAGTTATTGATATATATCCTATCTTATATTGTTTATCCTCCCTCCTATTTCTATCTAAATTATGAAACTCGTCCTTAAACTCATTCAAATTGTCACCAACGCACTATTGGATGGTGATTACCTTATTCAATTCCTAACCCCTCTAGTGTTGGTAATTGCACTATTTGTCTGGCATTACTGCATTAGCTATGGCACTCTCACGAGGACTTTTTTAAAAATAAGGTATTTTAGAAAAATAATTAAGATTTTAGGGCATGTGCAAAATCGTTTGGGAAAATAAAGTGTTTTTCTATTTTCGCAACCCTTCCCTGTAGAATTGGACTGGGCTCCACTCTCTCTCTTTCTTTCGTACATCCACTCTCACTCTCTTTCACTCTCCTTCTCACCCACTTTCTCAATCACTCTCTCACTCTCCCCCCCACCTTTCTTTCTTCATATTTTTAAAATTATTATCATACTTAATTATATAATTAATTATCTACATAATCCTCCAAAAAAATAAGAAAAATGAAGATTACACTATTGTAATTATTCATTAACCATAGTTAATTCTTCTTTATTATTGTAACCGCAGTTAGTTCATTCTTGTAACTATGGTTAGTTTTCTGTTATAGGTAGTATAGAAGCTTTTCTTAAGTTGTTTTTGTTAACGTACTTTACTGGATAAATTAGAGAATATTTTTTCTGTAACGCCCCCAAATATTTGTAATTTCCATGCATGACATGTGTAAAGTGTGAATATTTAACTTAGGTTGAGTTTTGAAGTAATTAGAGTTGAGTAGAACAGAAAATTTAAAAAGAATGTACCGTTAATCGTGCCCGAGCCGAAAACCCGAGAATGGGTGACCCATTGAGCAATATGAATTTAATATAAAATATGAAAGTACATATTAAATGGAGTACGGTGGTATAATTTGAGTGAAAATTGAGGTCAAATATGCCTCCAAAAGGATAAACAAATAAAAATTTCTTGAGTCGGCGTAGATTCGACTAGAAATTTTGACTGAATATTTGGAGACCTTAGAGATCTCTGATTGACTTAATATTTTAAATATATGTCATAAATAGTGTAGTGACACTCAGAGAACTAGAAAATAACAATTCTGTCAAATTCGTAATTTCTAATCTCGGGCAGGCTGCACAAGCCGTCAAAGCTAAAAGTATATCGAAAAAAATTTGGAATGAGCTGAAATTTTTACCATATATTCTTGAATATATTGTGACACTATAGGTAAAAGTTTAGAGCATTCTGACTTCCAGATCAAAAGCTCGATTTTCGAGGTGAAAAACCAAAATTGAGTCAATTAAGGGGTCAAAAACGTGAATCTGACCATAATAATTTATTGAGGTCGTTATTAGGAAGCTATGATCATGTGTGTGCAAGCTTAGGACAGTAGGATGTGTGTACATGCTTGAATGAGTGACATGTGGCATTATTTAAAGCCATTAGATTCAATAGTTGCAAGATGAATCTTGGCCTCTCCTTTGGTACACTTAAAACACCATATATAAGGACCAAAATATCAGAAAATCTCTGGAATTTTCGACCATCTTCTCCTCCTTTCTTGTGAAAATCCGAAATTCACCATTTCTTCTCTCATCTCACCATTTTCTTCTAACCAAGTCTTATTCCTTTGAATTTCCAGCCCAAAAATTTACTCTAGACTCAAAATTTATCCCTCTTTAACTCAATAAGAAGCTGGTATCAAAAGGAGGCCAAGAACTTTAAGATAAAAGGTAAGAAAAATTAAGAGGAATTTTGTGATTTTGTGAGAATTAGATGAGATATGTGGGAGAATTTTTATGAGCATGTAGATATTGATTAGGAGAGTTGATTTATAGCTTTAAATTGTTTAATATTGTGGTAAAAACTCATGATTCTTCCTTTGTAAATTTTGGCTAATAGAAGAAAAAGAGAAGGAAAGGCAAGTTTACAAGGATAAAGGAAAGGAGAAGGTGTAATCAGCTCTTTTCCAGCAATTTGGAGGTTAGTGGATGCAAATTACCTTTAATTTCACTAATTTACTTGAATTTTTCCTAATTTTTCTATTATGTAACTATGTCATAGGGCTTAAAATAGTGAATTAATTTAATATTAATCAATAATATGCTAAAATAAGTAATTAGAGACTTAAATAAATTAAGAAAATAAAAATTAAGTAGTACTTACCTTAGTAGCCAAATTAGGGTACTAAAGGTACCTTAATGCAAACTATTTGAAATTTGGGCAATTGATGTTATTTAATCTATTTAGTGCATGAGAAATAAAAATATGCTAGATAAAATGAAAAATGATTATTAGGGAACATTATGCCATAGTTACATAATGTAAAAAGTTGATAAAACTTGTAAACTTTTATGTGTAATTATCATTTACCATCGTATAATGACTTGAAATGGACATAAAATAAAGTATAGCATTAATTTGGAACAAAGAATAAATTGTAAGTGGGAAATTCTTTGATGGCCGAATAACAACTATAATTAAAATAATATGTTTTGTTTAAATTCTTGTGATATAAATCTTTCCTATGATGAATGTGCAATTAATGAGTTTATTTGAATAAGTTTGGGAGCATAATGTGATTAAAATAAAATAATAAGAATAAATAATAACATAGAAAAGTAAGAAAAGATAAAATTTAATAATGCCCTTAGTGTACAGTGGGTAATTCCAGCTCTTGGATAGTATGGCTAGCCATAGAAATTTATTCCGTAGGATACCATGAGCCTATGAGATAATTGTTATCAAAAATGACTATGAGATATAAGACGGGATAGCCAGCGTATTATATGCATTAGTACTGGGGTTTTGGTGTCGCACCTAGTGGTGGGATCCCTCCGGTACACCATATTTACGTCCTGTTTATCCAGTTCGTGGTTCTCCACTGGTGTCACCTAGGGGCAAAAGAGTAATTTTGCATAAAAATTGGAATAAAAGAGTAATTATGATGAAAATTATGCCATATTAATAAATATGAAATATGAGATCAATATGATAATTAAGGGAAAATTAGTAATTACGCAATTAAGCGAGGGTAAAATGGTAATTTGAAACAAAAAGGGTGATTAAGGAAGTTAAAATGGCTAAATGAAGAAAAGGGTAAAATCATAATTAGTTAAAAGTTTAGGGACTAAATTATAAATTTACTATTTTTGAGGAATTTGAAGGATTAAAAATGTAATTTGTATATTAGAAATTAAATAAAAGTCAAATGAGTCAAATTTGAAGTCAAATTGAAGAAAAAAGTCATCGTAGGGACTTAATTGCAAAATTTTATAAAGTTTAGTAAATAGTTAAAATAAAATAGGAAAATTTATTATTATAATAATTCAAATTAATTAATGGAGGGAAAGAAATAGAATTGAGTAACTTGATTAAATTACATTTGTTAAAAATAAAGTAATAATTTGAGTTAAATTAATTACTAATATTTAGTTAGTGAAATTTTTATGTAATTGCATCCAACACTGAGCGACTATGTTGCTCAGCGTGTAGTTTATTTGGCTGCGCACAGGGACAGGTACAGGGAGACTTACAATAAGAAAGTAGATTTTGGTGGCATGTACCAAAGAATTTTGGTTGTATATATTTGGTTATGTAAAATAATTAAGATTTATAAATTATTATGTAAGCATAATTGAAATTAAGTTGTGGTTATGTAAATTAAATTTTATATGCATACTATTTGAGATGTGTTGATGTATGATGAATGTGAATGATTGATGAATTTAGAAGTGTTGAGTTGATTGAATGGAGTTCGGGTGTAAGGAGGATTGAATTAGGGAGTATATTTTGACATTTGCAGGTTTTGGGGTTTTAAATTATTAGACGTTATGCCACCAAAATTTTTAATAAATTATTTAGACATTAGAAGGTTATTAAAAGAAATTATATTAGGTATTTTTTTTAAAGGAGAGCGTTACATTTTCTCTCATTCTTCTTGCTCTGCTTGCCCCTATTCTGTTGATATGGTATCAGAGCAAATCCAGGTTGAAATTTTCTTCAAGTTTACTGTAGTTTAAGGATAATCGATATAGTAGTGTTCTTTTGAGATTAATGAAGGAGATTTTGATGGATCCAACACTGCAAGAACGCAGAAATCGAGAGGAAGCTGCTCAAGAAAGAAATGCTACTCGGACTAGAGTTGCGAGAAATCCTATGAATCTTTAGGGATCTGACAATCCAGGTATCAACCTGGTTACAAATCCATTGAATGGTTTCAATTATCGTACATGGAGTACCTCAATGAAAAGGATGCTAGCTGTGAAACACAAGCTAGGTTTTATTACTGGAAAGATTAAAATACTTGGTAAAGATTCAGATGACTATGAAGATTGGTTGAGTGTGAATGTTATGGTGGAATCTTGAATTCTTAATTCACTCACCAAGGAATTACACAAAGCTTTTTTGTATATGTCATCTGCCAAGGATCTTTGGGATAAATTGGCAAAACGGTTTGGTTATTCTTTTGGCCCTCAAGAATACCAGATACGAAGAGAAATTGGCACAATTGCCCAAGGTAATTCCAATCTATCCATGTATTTTACTAAACTGTGCAAATTATGGGATGAGTTGCAATGCATTGTTCCTGTTCCTCAATGTACTTGTGGAAGATGTATTCGTGATGTTTCAGACAAAGTTATGAAACTGAATGAAAATTGCAAGATTATTCAGTTCTTGATGGGATTAAATGAATCTTATAATCATAACAAAAATCAAGTGCTAATGATGGATCTATATCCAAACATAGACAAAGTCTATTTTATGTTAATGAATGTGGAGAAGCAGAGACAGGTTTCAAACAATTATACTGAGATAAATGATAGTAATGCTTTGATGGCTAATGCTGCTATATTGAATAACAATCAAAGAGGGCGAAAAACTAATGGTAAGCAAAAAAAGGATTACAAGAAGGAAGACAAGTATTATAGTTTTTCTAAGATGGATAAGCACACTAAGGAAACTTGTTTCAAGATTTTTGGATATCCGAAATGGTACACGGATTTAAAAAAACAACAGAAAAAGAAAGGAGGCAAGGTTGTGCAAGCAAATATGGCTGAATCACCATCGGATCAAGTAGACACGTATGAAGATAGAACTAGCATCGACAACTTAAGCATGAGAGAGTTGATCCAGTAGGAACTGTTAAAGATGATGAAAAGGAAGTAGATCCAAGAGGATTTTGTCAATTTTGTTCAAGAGTTTGTAGGTAACTCTTCTCCTGTATCTGTAAACAATATTTGTTTGAAAAATGTTTGTTGGATAATTGACACAGGGGCTAGTAGTCATATTTCTGGAGACAAAAATGTTTTGTGCAGTCTTCAACCTATCTATGAATCCAAAAGTGTTCTTTTACCAGATGGTTCAATCAAGAAAGTGACTATGATGGGGAACATAAGACTCAGCAGGGATATTTTCTTGAAAAAACGTGTTATACATTCCCTCCTTCAACATAATTTGTTGTCCGTTAATAGACTTCTGAAGGCTAATTCTCTAATATTCACATTCTACCCTACGTTTTGCATGTTACAGGACCCGATGATTAAGTCAATACTAGCAGTTGGCAAGACTATTGGAAATCTTTACTATTTTGATAGTTGTTCTTTTGATGAAAATGTTGTAAACAAATATAAGCTTTCGGTTGATAATGGCAGACAATAGGTTGATATTTGTTTTGTTAATCAATCATTTTGTAATAATTCTCCCTGGCATAAGAGACTTAAACACCCTTCCTTAGGGGTTGTACAAAAACTTAATGCAATGTAATGTAAAAATAAAAGGATTTCAAGTGAAAATTGCTTCAAAAATAAAATTTAAAGCAAACTCATAGTTAAAAAAAATGACAGTAGGAAAGGGTTGCCACTCTCCTTGGGCATTTGATTAGTTCCCTTATTAGTCTCCTTATTTGAATTTTGAAGACATTTTTGCTGCAAAACAAAGGTTAGAACAAGAAAATAATCTCACAAGCACTCACTCACGTGTTTACTTTCAAAGATGTCCCTCTACTCTTTTTTCACTTAAAATTGGCTTTTTACCCTCTTATGCACTTATACTTTCTTGCCTTTTACCACTCTAGATTTTCTCTTCCGATAGCGTTTAAGAACGCAAACAATCAACCAAGCGAAACAATAGCAAGTGATGGAATACAAAGAGCAATCGTAACAGGAAAAGCAAAAGCAAAGTCTAAAGGCTTGAGTACACGTGTTCAAAAAACTGTGTATATATAAGCACACATGATGAATGATATGCATGCTTTGATTATTCCAATTAATGTTTGAGCAAACACAAAAAGAATGCAATAAAGACAACTAGGATGCAAATATGCAGAATTCAAGTTCTCAAAGTGAACATTAGGGTGAGCTTGTATCGATTAATTAGTTCATTAATAATTTTATTAATAAATTTGTTAATTTTAATTAATCGTTATATTAATTTTGGTTTTTAATCAATTTTTTCGTATCAATTTATTGATTAATCACTAAAAAATTTTAAAATTTAAATTTAATAAATTATATAATTTGTAATAATGCCTTAGTTAAAAATGTTTTAGAAATGAAAAAATAAAAATTAAATATAATATCTATTAAAAAAATAAAAATAAAATTTTCATAATTATTTTAAAAAAATAAATATATTTAATATAAAACTAATAATGGAGTGCTAATTATACACATATAATAAATAAATAATAGTAATAAAATGATAATTTCAATATTTTATTTATTAAAAATATGTATTATAAATTATAATAATATTTTATATATCATAATATTTATAAATTGCGAAAATATTGAAAAATTTAAGTGTAAAATTTAAAATATAATATATAAAATATGTATATATCAGTTAACTATTAATCAACGGTTAACCGTTGATTTTTAAAAATAAAAATCATAAATTTAAATTTTTATGATTTTTATTTGATTAACCTAAAAATCGGTTCGATTTTAAATCAATTTTTCGATTAATCAAAATTTTGATTTTTTTTGCTTACCCCTAATGAACACCGAATTATAATGAAAGCGAATTGATCCTAATTACCCAAATTAAACTTCAATCAATCATAAACCACCCAAAGATCCATAAGATAACCAGAATTTTGTAACTCGCACAATTAAATTTTAGTTGACTTGAATTTTCACAAAATTTTCTGAGTTTCTTTTTAAAACACTTCACTAATTTTTGTATTATTTGGCAACTTTGATGATCCAATCGAATTTTAAAACTCTTTTTTTTTTAAGTTTTTTAGACGAAGAGGGCTAAATAGAATGGTAAATTCAAGATAGATTAAAACGTACCTACCATACCATAATTGCTTTAATACCAAATTGATGCGGAATCTCAGGATTATAGTCGAATTCGAAATCTCAAACAGACAATTAGTATGAACATAAATAAATCTATAAAAGTTATCATATTGAACTCTTAAATAACAAACTATAGAAACTTGAATCAAAAGATCAAGAATGAATAAACGCCACAAGTTAAACTTGATAAGTTAAATTCAATTCTCAAAATGTTTAATCTAAATTAACCAATTTAACCTAACTGAACTAAAAAGAAAAAAAAAACTAATGATAAAATGAAATTTCAGTCTAGGCACGACTGTGTCAAATAAGGCCACCCGGCTGTGTTCAAAGCGAAACTTCTCTAGCTCACGCAACTTCAAAAATCTTAAAAATTGGCTTTGAGAAATAGAAGACCCTACGGGCATGCATGTCCAAACCCGCTAGAAGGAGCACAGAACCACATGGGCGTGTGTTATGACCCACGCATGGCTTCATGCATTCTACTAACTTTGCACAGCTCTAGGCACATTTCTGTGCCCAATCCCTTCTTTAATTATGATCATTGAACTTCCAAATGATTGGCCATATCCTTGAATGCTTGTAAGACATGTTTGGGATGTCCAACTCCTTCGAAATACTTCTTCTCCAATGGAATGCCATTTTCTATGAATCTATTCACAAAATTAGCAAGTCTCCTTAAACCTTTTAGCCATTTGCCTTATAATCGGTCCATTAAGAAGACTCTGCTCCTTGTCCTTAACTTCTTTAGCTTGTTGACCCATGCTTGCATCACATCCTCCCCTTGCGTGCTAATTCATGTGCGCTTGTCACCCACTGGCAGAGCTGCATGTATTTAAGGGTGGCAAATGCCCCCATTCAAAATCTTTAAGTTATGTGGCATGTAGTAATAGTTTGTAAAATGCTTCCACACTTTTATGAGCTTTTTACCCACTAATTCATTTTTGGACCATTAATATTGGTATTACTTTACCCACTAATTCATTAATGTCCCTGTATATGTAGGGTTAATTTTATCTGATATCACTCAACTTTTACCCAAATAACATTGTATTCACTATTTTTAGATTTGTAACAACAAAGTAATTTAAGTATAATTTCGTAATAATAAAATAAAAAACGTAGGAAAAACATCATTTCGGTCACCTAGCATGTGAGGAAATAAAATTCAACCAATTTCAAAACGCATCAAGACGGCAAAAGTGTGCATTCAAGATATGAGAGACCAAGTTCAAGAAAGAATTAGAATTGCAAATGAAAAATTTACATAATTAATGCACACGTCAAATGATCATAATGATATTTTTTAAAAATTTTTGAATTTGCTATGACAAAATTATATTTAAATTATTTTATTATTACAAATTGAAATTAAGTGAATATAATATTATTTGGGCGAAAATTGAATTATTACCTATAAAATTAACCCCTAAATGTGGAGTACTAGTTCTGCTATGTTGTCCCTTGACTGACATCTTATATAAAAATATATGAATTGTACATATCGAAACGAGTAAAGGGGCATAAGTGGTTAAAATAGATAAATACAGGGACCTAGTTATCTATGAAGTATATTATAATATTTTGGAAAATTATGAAAAATGCAACATTTGAAGCCGCTAAATAACAAAATTGGTGAGGAAGAAAAGGTTTAATATTATATGTATAAATGGAAATATAATAAAATGCATGATGCACGATATGGGGGCAAAAGCAACTATAAATATAGGCAACATGGAAAGAAGTAAATCCATGACTACCATGCATGCTAGCCTTTTGACTGAACGTGCCGATTCTCATGTATGCTCGGTGCATCAAACGCGCCACTTTAGAAATGAAAACTTAAATAGGCTATTTCCACCTTATTATATTTTTTTAATCAGATCACTTGTTTTTTTAGACAGATTGGGATATAATCTTAGACCACATTTAGGATTAAAAAATCGGATTAAAATTGAAAACCAAACCATAAGCAATTTGATACATTTTATTTGCTTTTTGGTTTAATCAGTTTGCTTTTAAGTTTTTGGCATCTCTATTCAACTTTGACTTTTTTCATTTTTTATATTCAAAATATATAATTGACATCACATATAATTTATCATATTAGTCGGTTTGATTTTTTCGATATCATAGGTCAATTTTGACCTCGATCAAACATGTCGCTATTAATTGTGAAACTATAATTTGAATTTTAATTTCAATTCTTAACACCTTAAATGGATTTATTTTCGCTTTAAATTCAATTCTTAACTTTATCTCAAATGATAGTATTTATAACCCGAAAAAATAATATTTATATTATGAACTATTCATTTTAAAAAGTACTATTTACAGCTTGGAATATATTATCAACAAACTCATAATTTTGAGAGTATTACACTATATTTTCAGATTTGAGATATTATAATTTAAAGAGAAAAAATCGATAAAGTATGGTCGAGCAACTGCAGTGATGCAAGATAATGCATAATTCATGCTTAACAAAATAACGATAAATTCGGGCATAAACCGAAGAACAAAAAAAAGAAGCAAAGAATAGACATAGTAAAACATAGTAAAATATCCATTTATTTATTATTTTTCTTTTATTTTTTTCAATTTAAAATTAATTTAAACAATTAGATATTTTTATTTTATTTCAATTAAATTTAATTTTTATATAAAATTGGAATGAAAATATTAATAAAATAACGTAGTGTTAATATATATATATAATTAAACTATAATCTATAAATAAACATGATATAAAAAATTAATTGAAAAAAATTGAGTCATGAGTTAGGTTTCGAGTATTTTCGGATGGATTTATTTGGTTCGGATCTTGGTGGATTCTAAAATTTTTGGGTCATTGAGGTTTGATCCATTTATGTTTTTTTCAGGTTTAAATCACTATTTTCGGAAAAGACTGAAATCAGGTAAAAAAATTACGAGATTTAGACATGTGGTATTATATGATTAATTGTTATATAATACAATAGTATTTCCCCCGTTTTAGAACTTTATTGGTAAAAGTAATACATAAAAAAAATCAGTGACTTTTTTACCCAATTCAAAAAAATTCAATGGCAAAAAATGACTCTAACAGTCTAATGCTATTTTTTTGGGTGAATATATATTTAATATTAATTTGAAAAATATTACTCTCTGTTCCACTTAATGCTATGATTCGTAGTATTTTTTTTATTCTACTCAACACACAATTTTCAAATTTTAAACAAATATATAATTATATATTTTACTATTTCACTTTCATTCATATATATAAAAAAATTATTTAATAAAGTGGAAATATATAATTATAATGAATTAATAAAATGATATTTTCATAAATTATAATGAATATGTTATACAGACAATGTTAATTAATAATTTTCTTATGATACTGAGCAAAATAGAAAGAGGGAGTATATGTTTTTGAATAATCGACATATCGAGAATACAAAGTACTGGAATCATTTGTAATAATACTCATTATCCTAATCCAATTTCTTGGGCCCAATACCCATAAAAACAAGGTCCATATGGTTATATCATCTATTTGTCTGAAGACATCAATTCGATTGGACACCTAACAACGCCGTCTGCCCCATCACATCTCCAACACACTTTTGCTTGCCTGTCCATTTAGTCACCACTGCAGCCGAATCTACAAGATAGGTACTTGAATACCTATCACATCTGTCAATCATCTCTACCAATATATATATTTCTGTCTCAAAGGATTCGGGCAACATTACTCTAAGGCCTCATCTCTTTACTTTATCTCTCTAAAATACTTGCTAACTTAATTATCGGAGTATTCATCCTGGTCCAACTGGGTACTCTTCCTTGTAGATATCGAGGAGCCCATTCTTTGGTCCATCAGCTTACCTCACACTGTCTCCTATCCTCCTTTTCAAACATTTCAAAAAATATCATTTGATACTTTCATTGAGACTTATAAGAAAATCACAAAGATAATTCAAAAATACTAAATCCAAAGTTGACGAACACCCTAGTGATGGTAGTAGTAGGCCCAAATTTGCCATATAGGGGAACAATGTCGACAAAACCAATCTCAGATCATGCTCGCAAGGAAACCTGTTGAGTGCCTGTAACAAGAAATTTCTGGCCCAACCCGATACTACCCCCACTAATTAGATGTTTTTTTTTTATTTTATCTATTTATTGAAAAATAAATAATTAGTAAAATGAGAATATATAATTATTAAAAATAATAAAAGAATATTTTAATGAATTATATTCAATTTTTTAAAAATTGATGTTGATTTTTTTTTTGGTGGGTCGTTAAAACTAAAAGTATAAGATTGAATAAAACGGATGAAATATTTAATGTTGTTAAAAAGAAAAGGAGGGGTTGCAAAATACTGCAATATAAGCGCGTGAGATGATAAAAAAAATTCTGTTCAGGGGAAAATATCCAAAATCGAAATTCATTGCTAAATAAGTTGCGGTGACAAAGGAGAAATGAAGTCGGAATGAAATTCAAATTCAATCTAAATTCAAATCGCACCTAAATGAAATTCTTATTAAATTCACGCGTTCCCTGTCATGAAATCCGTGTCGTAGTCTTCGTCTTTCACAGAAAGAAAAAAGACAAAAAAAAAAAAGGAGTTTAAGTTTTTTTAATTTAATCTAATTTATACAAAGATTATAGTTTCAGTAGATAGAATAAAGTGAAATTCTAGAGTGAGAGCAACAAAGAAAAGAGAGAAATTCTAGAGAGAGAAAACCGCCTGCTAGCTTTCTTGCTCGTTTGCTGTGTTGTAGTTGCTGCTGGGCTTATTTAATTTTTATTTATTGTCAATCTTTCATCGCCATTTCCGCCATTTGGAGCTAAAAGAGGTTAAAATTGCAAGAAATTTTTAGCCGTCTAGCTAATAAGGTAGTTTTAATCTTCAAAACTACATAGAGAATGTAAGCCTATAATATTTTGTAATAGCATTTCTTATGCTTTGTGTTGTTTATTTGTTTGTTTTTGGCTTAATTGCAGATTGTAGGTGTTTGATTTTTTTATTGATTGAGCTTTGGTTAAAAGTGAAGTGGGTTATTCTCGAATTGGGGTTTTCTTAACTGGGTTTTTCGGGAGCATTATAGAAACAATCGATTAGTAGGATTTTTTATTTTTTGAAAGAAATGGGTGATACCGAGGAACCTAATACTGAAATGATGCAAAGGCTTCAATCTTCATTTGGAACTACACAATCATCTTCTACAATGCCTAAAAAAAACTTTTCTTCAATGAGCCATCTTGATATACCCCAATTGAACCAGACCCAAATGAGAGCTAGACATTTTGCACACTTTGCACAGAATTTTAGCAGTGATAGTAGCAAAAGAGTAGGGATACCACCCTCCCATCCCAACCAGATCCCACCCATTTCGCCTTATTCTCAGATCCCCGTGTCTAGGCCAGCAAACCAGCAAATGGGTTCGCACAACTTTAGCCCAACACCCACTCATTCACGATCTTTATCTCAGCCATCATCATTTTTCTCACTTGATTCACTGCCCCCATTGAGCCCTGCCCCTTTCCGGGATGCCTCTACTGATGTATCTATGGAAGACAGGGATGGTAATTCTCATTCTTTGTTGCCACCTTCACCGTTTAATAGGGGCAATGCTTCCCGAGTTGGTGAGACTTTGCCTCCGCGGAAATCACATAGAAGGTCAAATAGTGACATTCCATTTGGGTTCGCTAATGTGATGCAATCTTCTCCACCGCTTATTCCATTGAGGAGTTCGGGTGTTTTGGAGAGGTCAGTGTCCGGAAAGGAGAATTCAGCGGTGGCTAAGCCAGCTCAGTTAGTTAAAAGGGAATGGGAGAAAGGCGGTGACAATAATGCAGAGGGAATGGGTGAGAGGAAATCCGAAGGTGAAGTTGTGGATGATTTGTTTTCCGCATACATGAATTTGGATAATATCGATGCACTGAACTCATCTGGAACCGATGATAAGAATGGTAATGACAATCGCGAGGACTTGGACAGTAGAGCCAGCGGGACAAAGACAAATGGTGGCGATAGCAGTGATAATGAGGCAGAAAGCAGTGTGAATGAAAGTGGAAGTAGCTTGCCTAGAGCTTCAACCGAGAAAAGGGAGGGGATCAAAAGGACTGCAGGGGGGGATATTGCTCCAACCAACAGACACTATAGAAGTGTTTCAATGGATAGTTTCATGGGCAAGCTGAATTTTGGTGATGAGTCTCCAAAGTTGCCACCTTCCCCGGGAACTCGACCTGGACAACTATCACCTAGCAATTCAATTGATGGAAATGCCTTCAGCTTGGAGTTTGGAAATGGTGAGTTCAGTGGTGCTGAACTGAAGAAAATCATGGCCAATGAGAAACTTGCTGAAATTGCATTAACTGATCCAAAACGTGCCAAAAGGTTTATTTTTGCTTTACTTTGTAGCTCCTTTGTAGTTAACGAGAGTAATCAACTAAAAAGCCTTGTACTGATGTTATATTTGTTTTTTGGTGGCTCCATCTTAGGATTTTGGCAAATCGTCAATCAGCTGCACGTTCCAAAGAGAGGAAGATGAGATATATTTCCAGCAACATTAGAACACAAGGTTCAGACTCTGCAGACAGAAGCAACAACGCTGTCTGCCCAGCTTACTCTTTTACAGGTATCAGTTTGGAATGCTTAAAATTTTTCTTAATATCTTTATTTTCCTTGCTTCTTATTGTCTTCTACATTTTACATCCAGAGAGATTCTGTGGGGCTTACAAATCAGAATAATGAATTGAGTTTCGCCTTCAAGCCATGGAGCAACAGGCACAACTCCGAGATGGTATAAATATTTTCTCCATTATACTCGAGTAACATTCCTTTTCTTTTCTTACCTTTTGTAGCATAAAGAAAGCATAGTTTCATGTTAAAATTGAGTCACTGGTGATTAAGATCTGTGGTGTGCAGTCTTCACCTGACCAATGGCAAGCCAATTTCTTGAATTCATAACATGCCAAGTTTAAATGTTCAAATTTAGAATTTCTAAAAACATGATAGTCCTATAACATTTAATAACCCTTGCAAGCACGATAACAATAACAGTGATGACAGGGCCCACAAAAACTCATCCGCATCTCTCTCTCTAATTTTTTGATATCACCCAAAACTGACAGAAGATAGAAATTTCAGTATCTTTTTTTTTTTTTCCTTTTTTCTTTTTGATAGAAAATTTCTATATCTAACCAGAGAATATTTCATTGTTGAAGTCCTGAACATTTTGAGCATTGAAAGATTCAAGATCACTGTGCTTTGCTTGTAGTTGCTGGATGACTTGTGCAGTTTTAACTATTTCTTTGTTTACATAACTCGTTATCATATTTCAATTGATTTGGTTTGAAGTGTGGGAAAGGGAGGAAGGGGCTTCATTTCGTTGGTGTCCCTCCTTTTTCTTTAACTTATTTTTCTGCATGCAATGTGCTTGGTTAGATACATGCTGATATGTCTTGTGTTGTATTGAGACAGCTTTAAATGAAGCATTGACTGCTGAGGTCCGAAGACTGAAGCTTGCTACCGCTGAGGTCAGTGGGGATTCTGACCCAACCAAGGGCATGGTGCAGCAGCTGTCCCTCAACCCTCAGATTTTCCAGTTGCAGCAACCACAGCCTTCCCAAATCAACTTACACCAATTGCAACAGCAGCAGCAACAGCAACAAACATCACCGTCACAGTCACAGATGAACGTTCACCAATTGCAACAGCAGCAGTCTCAGTCGCAGCCTCAACAAAAGAATGAAAACCCAACTTCAAATGCTGAGCCCAAACAATAGGTTGTGAAGGATGAGCTGGCTTACTTGCTTATATATATCTTTCAATTTCTGTGCATTCATTCATTAGTTTTCAAACTCCATCTAAAAAAGCCCTCAAGGATTGCATTTCCAGCTCGGAACACCATTTAAAGTGATATAGAGGTCTTTATACATATGTTATTTATGCTCATAGCTTTTATTCGTCTCTGGTAGATATATCTAAAATCATAATGAGAACATTTCTTATATCTGTTGTCTTGTTGAAACACTTGACAGGTTGAACTGGTACCTGTTAAATGATGGCTATCCTCGTAACTAACTGTCAGTTTAACACCCCCAGACTCAAAGTTCCCAAATAAAGTTGCTTCCATCTTATTTATGCAGATGATAACAAGTTTCTTTGCTTTTTTTTTTTCTTTCGGTGCTGAATATGCTTGCTTAGTTTCAGGGTAATGTAAAGGACAAAATTTCAAGAAATTTCCTAAAAACAAGTGGCATCTGTTGGAAACTTTGTCATTTTGTTTTGAATTATAGAGGGTGAAGTACGCTGGAATTTGTAATGTAATTGATGTAAGGCATGAAACGAGTACATGCAGAATAGCATATCCAGATAAATAAAAGCTATTTGGTGTTGGGGACAGAGGCAGCAAACTTATTTGATTTCTTTAGGGAAATTAATAGGATTGGCTATTTGGAGTTGAGATATAAAAATGATCATTATTCTTCATACTATTCGATAAATCAATAATCTATGTTGGTGTGGGGGCCATCATTGATTGATTCTGTTTGTTAATTGCTTTTCTAAATCAAGCCAAATTAACTGTATCTTTCCAGAGGATATTTTATTTAAATGATGAGGGTCGGTAGGTAGTTCTTTTGAAATTTAGTGGTATTAAAAGTTATACTTATTCTGCTTCCATGGTACGTTAATTACAGTAATGAATGATTATTTATGTGGAGTAATACTTGATGACCAAAAAAAAATTATAAAATGAATATCTCATGATATTCATAAAATTAATTGTTGAGAAGTATAAAACAACTTCAAACGTTTTTGCCAATTCGAATTCATAATTAAGAATATCGTTAACAACTAAATTTCTAACTTTTGGGGTAATTTAATTTAATTTTTATTTAATATTTAATACTATAATATAAAATAAATAATTTTTTTTAGTATTTTTAATGACTAAATTATTTTTCTATAGCTTTTGTACTTTTATACAAATGCATGAATTTAATTTTGTATTTCATTTGAACACTTAAACTTTAAAAATAATCTATTGGGTATATGTATCTATCAATTTTTATAAATAATAAAATATAAATTTACATTGGTTTAAAAAGTTAAAATGCATAACATTCAACTGCGTTGATATGATATTACATTGTATCAAAATTAACATATCAATTCGTTTAGTTTTCAATTTCCGCTAGTAACATTGTGCATGCGGGTCATGTTTTTTTCATTATAATAGTTCAAATGTCATATTAATGGTTTTAGTGTCACATGTTTCAATTTTTCAAAGGCAATGTGAAAATGAGAAATTATAAATATATAACTAATTATAAATAACACATTAAAACTTCGTGCAAAATATAAAAAGTGACAATGAGAAATTTCACTTTTGAATTTTTTGGAATTCTTTAAAGATATTAGCAAATTATTTGGATAAAAGAAGCAAAGTTAAGGAAGTAACCATATTTAATCATTAAAAGTAATGAAAATTTATCATTAATTAATTATATTAATATCTTATACAAATTTTTAAAATATATTTTTAATAAAAAAATTGATATGTTCTGACACAACTATCAAGGATATTTTTTTTAAATAATATATTTTTTAAATTATATTGGAAAAGTGAGGTGTGTTAGATTTTAATTAGAAATGGTGAAATTTTTTTCTGAAAACGCATCAAAATATTGCGTTATAGCCTTGGAACGCGCGTCTGACATGTGGGGCCCACTCATCTAAAGACGCAATATATGGCTGCGTCATCGGGCTTGTCTCCTTCTCTTTGCCACGTGTCGCCCTAACGTTGAAGATGCACCGCCTGGCTGCATGATCAGGCGGTCCCCCTGCCGCTCCTTGCCACATGTTGCTCCCTCAGTGATAACGAAGTGGAATGCTGCGTTCTCAGATGCAACACGCGCTACAGTGAATTATGCTTCCCATTTTGAAATGCCTATAAATTCAATATTTCTTAACGACTGAATGCTTCGTGCCCATATATTTTCATTCGTAAAAATTTTGTTTAGCATATAGTTATAGCATCCTCAGTGTTTAATTTAATTGCTGAATATTGATAATTTCAAGCAAGCAAATGGAATAAAATTTTTTACTACAATACTATTATATTTTTAAGTTCGATTGGTGATACATGTATTTTATTTTAATCGTTTTTTGATAGTTTAATTTATTAATGATAGTTGTAATATAATGTTATTAATATATTTTGTAATTTATTTATTTGTGAACAGAATAGAATTGTCAGATCGGCAGTAACAAGATTGTAGGGAGTATAATAACCAATTACAGGTATTTATTTAATTTTAATGTACTTTTCATTGTCATATTTATTAACATGGCATTTGATAAAATGTAAAAGAATATTTACTAATGCTATAAAATATCAATAATGTATTTATTAATAATATGTTAATGATTGTTAGACTATTATATCAATATAAATTTTAATTTATTTGTTGGTTAACAAAAATTGATTGAGAGATTGAAATCGCAGCTATTGCAGTCATTGATTACAAGTATTTTTGTAATTTAGTGTAATTTTATTATCATATATAGTAGTATAAAAGTTGATAAAATTGACTGTCAATAATTAAGAAGGCAAAGAATTGAGATGTTCGTGACCTCGTTATTGAGTATAAAATTTTAGGAGATTTTGACAAATTTAGCAGTTAACAAAAGAGGTTTGAATGTAAAAAATCCTAATTAATGTAGACATGTTAGACAAATAATGTTTAATAAATGAAAAATATTGTAAATTAATATTTATTATGAAAATTAATTTTGTAATTTAATTATTTTTTATTTATACAAGTTTAATATTGAATATAATTTTTTATCTTGTGGAATAATATATGAATGTATTATTTAAATAATTTATTATTATTGATAGTAGAAAAATCATAATTTTTTTTACTTATAGGTAGGTGAAAAATGTCATCATATATTAAAATTTATTTGCACACGGGAGGGGACATCGATTATGGAACTGCAAGATTTGAATATGACATATCAGCACCGAATGTCATCACAAGGAGATTAAGACTTAAAAATAAGCCAACTCTTGCTGAATTGCGTCATAAAATCCATGTTAAAATGGGTTTAGGCATGAATGACGTAATTTCGAGAATTATATAGTCTGGTGTACAATGGAGGATCGTTATGTTGGATGGCGGTAAACTTAGCAGATGATGATGATGTAGATGCAATATATGACAATTTAAGGAGATATGAACATTATACATTAGTGGAATTAATCATTTTAGTAGTTGGATCCAGTCAACTAAGAAATCATAACGATTATCAGTTTGCACATGAAGGCTTTCAAATGGAAAACACAGGGACACCTCAACAAATGTACGTTAATGATATTGGTCCGAGTCAGTCGGGGCAGTCAGTAAGTCAACAAGACATTGAAATATTTTCTCAATTTAAGGGAGATAATATTTAAAGTCAGGCGAGACAATCTCAACGTCGATGGGATGGTGACTTGATTGGGAGGAAATTATCAATCGATTCTGGAGCAGATCATATCCACTGGCCTTGTTTTCAGTAATAAGAATGAAGTTAAATCTGCTGTCAAAAAATACTCAATAACGAGGAATGTTGATTTTAGAGTGGTTGAGTTGAAGCCAAAATATTGGATTGTAAAGTGTGCACAGTTTGATAGGGGATGCATATGGAGATTAAGGGCAGCAAAGAAGGGCGTAAATCCATTGTGGATTATCACCAGGTTTAGAGGGCCATATTCATGTCTGGGTGAAAATCTTTCTATGGATCACAGACAATTAGGATATGAAATTATTCGAAATTACATAGTGGGTATGGTAAGTAAAAATTCTACAATGGCCGTTGATGTTATTATTGCTGCTATTAAACAATAATTTAATTATGATGTATCGTACAGTAAGGCCTGGTATGGAAAGATAAGAGCGTTGGAATCTATTTTTAGAGGTTATGTTGAATCATTTGAGAGGTTATTGGGATTCTTACTTGCTTTAGAAAAGTACAATCTCAGGACTGTTTATGAACTTGATTTATAGGATACAGAAAATCCAAGGGTGAAGCAGTTGCTACGGGTATTTTGGAGTTTTAAACTTGTGATTGATGGGTTCAGTTATTGCAAGCCTATTCTATTGATCGATGGCACATTTTTGACAGAAAAATTCCAGTAGACTCTTTTGATAGCAAGTTTTGTTGATGGTAATGACATGTTATTTCCAGTTGCATTTGCAATTGTGGAGGATGCAAAATTCCATTTGCTTGCTTGAAATTATCAATATTCAGCAATTAAATTATTACTGAGGATGCTATAACTATATGCTAAACAAAATTTTTACGAATGAAAATATATGGGCACGAAGAATTCAGTCATTAAGAAAGACTGAATTTATAGGCATTTTAAAGTGGGGAGCAGAATTTACTGTAGTGCATATTACATCCGAGAACGCAGCATTCCACTTCATCATCACTGAGGGAGCGACACGTGGCAAGGAGTAGGAGGGGGACCACCTGCACGCCTGATCAGGCAGCCAGGCGCTACGTCATCAACGTCGAAGCAACACGTGGTGTAGAGAAGGAGACACGCTTGATGACGCAACCACGTGTTGTGTCTTCAGATGAGTGGGCCCCACATATCGAACGTGCGCTCTAAGTCTATAACACAGCATTTTGATGTGTCTTCAGAAAAAATTCATCATTTTTAATTAAAATCTGACACACTCTACTTTTCTAATATAATTTTAAAAAAATATTATTTAAAAAAAATATCCCAATTATATATGAAGAGATTTAATTGAAATGCTTGTTAAATTTTAAACGACAAAATTCTAATATTAAGTCATTATAAATCTTGTGTTCTTATTTATTTATTTTTTGCAGTTATCTTAAAATCAATCATAATTGTCTTTAAGGGGACATACCAGTGATAGATGTCAGTATCAATCCATGGGGAGGTCTTAAGTTCAAACCCCGTCCCTTTCCATCTATCAAGAAAATCATAATTTTCCTACTCAATATTTTTGAAATATTTGTATAATACATAAAAATAAAACATAATAATAGAATTCTGATGGCTTATAGAATAAGTAATCATACTCTAATTTCATTTGACATATTAATAGCAGCAACAAATCAAATGTCAAGGGTCTACACTTAGCAACTTTTAGCTGCTAAATGTTAATTAAGTCCTAATTATTTGAAAATGAACTTTAATTACTTGTGGAAATAAGACTACCCATTCAGTTTGTTAGCCTACCCAGTTTTTCCTTCAGTTTAGTTAAATAAAGAAAAGCACGCACAAGACCCAAACGACAAGAAATTGAAATAAGAACAAATACGGGATGCCTTCAATATGTGATGGACGAGAAGTTACTTCACAATCCACACAAACATCCAAACATGATAATAAAAAAATTATCTCATATAATTAGTGCCCATCGTAGAGAAATTTTAATCTCTCTAAGAAAAGAATGAATGAAATTTTGAGAACACGTTAACGGTTAAATCAGTTCCTTTAAATAGAAAATTAATGGAAGAGTAATAATAGAAAATAGAAAGAAGAAGGTAGGAAATATAAAAAAAACTTTACTTGTATTTAATAGATAGACTTTAATACCTTTTAACATTTAAATTAATGACTAATTATAAGCTAGCTATCGTAATTATTTATAACATCCACGGGTTTCTATATGTTTAATTAGTTTAGATAAACCAATTGTGGTTGGTGTGAGTGGTAAGGCACTCTCATCCCTTAAGTGAGGTCAGGGGTTCGATCCCCCTCACGTACGGAGCAACACATTGGCCAGCACACTACCCCTTAATTGGGCCGACACGGTGCGAACGAGGATTAGTCTGGGTGTGGTACGGGCTTAAAGGTGCCTTCCACAGTTGGAGCCCATTCAGGATATCCCGTGCATTTCGTAAAAAAAAAAAAAAAAAAATTAGTTTAGATAACTGACTTCATGGAGACAGATTTAATTAGTTCTGTTATTGATTAGCAAGTCATTTCCATGACAAGTAATTCTTACCCTTTTTTTATTTTTTAAAAGAAAGTACATCTGCTATATCTTGGTCTGATGTTGGGTATTTCAGGATGTACTCAGAATGGGTCCTACTAGCAAGGTTGCCATCTTGGTCTGATGTTGATTATAGTCCTGCTAATATTGGATAACTTTTCTCTGGACTTGCTTAAAGATGGTGAAATTATTTGATTGAACAATAGCTCTATGCGTAGCTCCAATTAGTGTCTACTCATTCAATTTGTAGATTAGGCTTTTGATCTGTAAATTTAGTTTTTATTCATCTAAATTTAATTTTCGTAGGATTGGTTTAGAAATCTTAAATCAAAGCTTTTAACACAGCTTATTTGATTTTTTGAAATCCCAGAGGATTATTTCAATTATGGTTTTATCATATTATTGCTCTAACTGAACAGAAACAAGTAATATAAATAATTTCTATGTGAACTGCAACTGCTGTTACTTTCTTTTCTTTCTGTTGGAACTCTGGCTGGAATTCCACACGTGTTCTATCTTCGCGATGTTTCTCCCAATACTCAGTTGAAGTGACTTCCATTTTAAAAATTTTGGATTTTGTACAGATATTGCCAGTGCTTCCTGCATTTAGCCCTAATTTGATTCCAAAAGGTAACGACAAGGAAACCTACGCAAATAAGAAGTGATACATGATCACTGTTGGATGTATTAATTAATTAATAAAATAATTTATAATAATTTATATTAATTATATATCGATTTAAATTTATTCAATTTATTTTAATGTTAATTTATTTATAATTCATATTTTTTTACTCATTTATAATCCGATTCATTAATGATTTAATTTAAATTCATCCAATCCATCCATTTATCACCTCTAATAAATTATGATATATTTGTGTAACACCCTATATCCGATCAATTAAAGACTCGGATATAGGATGTCACACTCAGGCTTCGATTCATTTAATACAGGTCAAATAAATTTCTATTTTAAAGAAATTATATTCTAGCAATTTACTATTTATTTTACAAAAATTTCGATAGAATTTTTCCTAAAATTCTATAGAACTCCCTGAAAGAATTTACTCAAAACACTTCTATTTCAATCTATCTTACCATCCACATCCATTTCAAACACCAATACACAATCATTTGTTCCTCCATCTTCATTTTAAAACTCAATCAAATTTACTGTAATTATAAACATATATTCATTTAAACAAATATAACTATATGCTTACCTACATGTATATATGAGATTTATTTCATCATGATCCAATGTACATATCAAAATGTCTAGTCAAATTAATACAATTTGTTTCGGACTTGAGACGTTGATTCTCAAGCTTCCTACATATCCCATTTAAGGAATCAAAACCACGTAATTCTTCAATTTCGAAGCTCAAAATAGCATTCTAAACACAGTTAGTCACAATACGAATATACGTACATTCAATGCCAATCAATTCCAATCATATTTAGTTGTAATTAATCATAATTCAAATTAATCACAATACAAATTCTATAAACTGTTTATTAATATTTGGTAAAATACTTACATCAACTTTTATTTCTTTATTTAATTCCAATATTTGCCCCTAGTATATCAATTGAAATTTGCACCGAGTTGAACAAGCAGAATTTAAACACGGGACCGAGTTCTCGAAACTATACGGCCCACTATTTAATACATATATATTTATATACACCTGTGGACCGAGCTTTCAGAGCCATCCAACCCATCAAGGCGTGATACTTATGGATCGAGCTCTCGGAACCATCCAGCCCATATATATATGTATACTCTTGTGGACTGAGCTCTCGGAGCCATTCAGTCCACAACTCATTTTAATCACTTTTACCGGAAGAGCTCTCGGAGCCATTCAATTCGGTAATACATACCAAGATGTGATACTTATGGACTGAGCTCTCGGAGCCATCCAATCCATAATTTAATATATACATATTTATATCCACTTGTGAATTGAGCTCTCGGAGCCATCCAATCCGACAATTGTCATTTAATACACATTTATTTACTTAAATGTTTAAAGCAATACATTCTTTTATTATTAATATAATTCCTCCAAAAAGAATAATTCATCAGGATAGAATATTACCAAGCAATCACCGCATATACTTTTATACTTAAGGCAATTATATCTTTTAGTCCTCACCACGAAACTAAATAAATAACAATATGACAATTCAATTACTACCCAAGTTTATAAATATAACTTCAATTACTTCCAATTTACTATACAATACTTACTTGTACCACTAGTTAAAAGCACAATTTAACTCATTCATTCAATACACAAATTAACTTTTACATAACATTTTGTTTATTACTTTGGTAGCCAAAATAAGCAACAATCGCTTAAGTTGACAACCCTTAAACTAACATTTTTAACCCAATAGTCAAGCCTAACCTATTAACCGATAATTCAATTATACAAATTTGATTATCATCATAATAACAACTTCAAAATCGTGTTTAACTGAACCGATTACAAAATTTTAAATCATAATTTACTCACAAATTTCCTAATATTACAGCTATAAATTTATTACTTAAAGTTCAACTATATTATGTTGATTGCATTAAAAGGTCCTCTCATGCATTTTCAATAATTACAATTCCATACTTTTCACATCTCAATTAATTTTAGTTAACTAAAACACAAAAATGGGTTAGCAGTATCCTGTAACTAGTTTCTTTAGACAACTATTAACAATAATTACAATCACCACATTCTAATGTTCAAGCAATTCAACCACCATTTATACACATAAATATAATATGATGTACAACTTAAAACACACAAAAGCAAGTCATTTAATTTCAACCAATTTAAAACTTTAGACAAAAACTCGAATTTCACTTAAATAATTTAATTGAAAGCACATTTGATAGTCACATACCATTTAGGGTTGAATTTCAAAGTTTTTCCTCACTTTAGCTCATCGCCGGAGCCTCATCGGAGTTTTGTCGGAGCCCCGTCGGTGCAAAACCAAAGACACCTGGGGGTAGTTGATGGCGAGAGAAATCCAACGGTGGTGCTCACACGCGTAATGGACTCCGTTCACGGCCTAGATCTACACCGAAAGACAAGGATGTATTCTTCGTCGATCTGCCTGATTCTGATGAAGGACAACCGGAGAGAGAGTTGTTACTGGCTCGCCTAACCTCCAGGGGTTCGCAACTACTGCTTATTTCATCGGTTACTGCCGTATATCGTCCGAGAGGAAGGAAAAAACTTCGATTATGGAAGAGGATCAGGACACAGGAGGCAGCAAATGCTATGCCATGGGGGCAGGGGGACGATGATATGGCTGGCGAGCGGCGGCAGAAGGTGTCGCTGGTGATGGTCCAGTTGCCACAACGGCATCGGCCGACTGAAGGTGAGAATTCTTATCCTTCCCCTTCTCTCCTCCCTCCTCTCTCCTTTCTCCTCCCTCCTCCTCCCGCCTCTTTCTTTTCTCCTTTTGTTTTTAAAATTTGTGCTTTTTCCTGAAAGTTCTAGGGACTCTAAAATGTTGTCGTTATTATTATTATTATTATTATTATACTTTTATTTTGTTTCAATTTTCTTTTTATTATTAATTTCTAAGATATAGTTTTGATTCACATTATTATTTTAAAAACCTTCAAAATAATAGCAATCAATATAAGATCAAATTCTCAACTGACCCCTGTTTTGGGGGCATTACAATTTGATCGATAGTCAAGGTTGATTCAAGATATTGGAAAAATCAAATTAAACAATACAACAAGTTATATGAAGTCAAGTATGTATTATAAGGAAAGAGACTGAAAAAAATCAAACTTGACATGGGAAATTGAAAAATTCAAAACAGAACCGATTAAACTAAAACCAAATCTAATATATGGAATCGCTTATGATTCGATATTTAGTTTTGGTTCAATTTTTGAATCATAACTGTTATTTAGGATCCAATCCGAACCACTCGAATAGATAAGCGATTCGATAAAATTATGACTCGAAAAATATGAATCTGAAAAAAGTGATCCAAATCCGAATTTGCACAATCTGATCCATTTTGTCCGATATACTTGGTGTGAATGTTATTCATAAAATTTTTATGAATCAAAATAATATAAAAATGCCATATAAAATAAGATAGGTGAAAAGGTAGTGGGAGGTAAGCCTATTCTCATTAATCAATTATCTATCCAATAGAGAAGACAATATTTAGTGGTGCACAGCTGAAACCCCAGCAAAGAGAAAGGTTTTGAAAAGGTTTTTTTTTTTAAGAATTAAGGCATTTTTTATAAATATTTAGAGATATGGTGCTACATAAAAAGATATTAGGATTTTGGTGTATCAAAAAATAGCAATATTATTATCGTTTTTTGTCAGAGTGGATCCCACGCTTCTTTTTCAGAAAGTTCTTAGAAAAATGGCATAGGTTAGTGCCATTTTCTAGAAATCAAAACATTGCCATTTTGTGAAGATATCTCGATCTGCACGAGTGGGTTCCGAATTAAGTGAAAACAGCAGAGCCAATTGATGTTTTCTAATTTTTTAAGGTAAAAGGTTGTAGTTATAAAAACTATGTTAAGTCAAAATGCTACAGAGCCAATTATTTTTTTTAAGGCAAAAGGCTATAGAGCCAATTAATTTGATCTAATTTGTTAGATCGGGTTATTTTTTTTAAGGCAAAAGGATAAAGAGCCAATTAATTTGGTCTAATTTGTTAGATTGGATAAATGAATAGTTGATTGCAAATATAAAAATAATTTAATTTTATAATAAATTATTTTAAATTAAAAATTATTATTTATTTTTAATTGTTTTATTTACTTTTAAAGTTAAGAGTTAAATTTATGTTTTAGTTTATATTGAATACAAAATTATTATCATTTATCAACATGAACAATAAAAAAAATTATTATATATTTAAATACAAGTTATAAAATTTAAATATTGGCAAAAACTCAGTTGTAGCAATATCAAATGTCAAAGATAATTGATAATTCTAGAAATTTCATAAAGGCGAAGACCTTTATGATGAGTGAGGGTGAGTCGATGGTGAGCAAGATGGGTGATGGCTGATCAGATGAATGGCTTACGACCTTACAAGAAAGAGGTTAGCCTAGTCGGATCGGATGTTATCACTCCGATGCTTAAGGACTTGTACAGGAGCCCTATCCTGGTGTCAATGTAGGTTGGCGGTGAAGTGATGGTTTGCAGGCGACAATTTAATAGAAGTGTGTGTCAGAGAGCTTCTGTGTGTTAGGGACACATTTTGTCTGATCGGATGGCCTCGGTCCATACATACATGGGTTTCTCATGTAAGGAGTGTTAGGTATCTTTGGGCCTATACAGAGTTGGGCTTCCTAGGGGGGCTTCTTGGGCTAGGCTTGTTAAAAAGGTGATAATGAGCATTATCATTTGTCCCCATCTGAATTGTTTGATTGGTTTTATAACAACCAAAGCATGGGTTTGATTTACTATGTTATTGGCCCGAATTGAACCGTTATTTATCAAAGATGGCCAATCTTTTCGATGTGTCCTATTTTGATATATGTTTCTAAAGAATCTCCATTCGATGCATGGAGGGGCTCATCAATCCTTTGATTTGAATACACTAATCGGGAAACCATACATCTGGATAAGTTCATCAGTCATGCGACTAGGATATGAATACATCGATCAGGAAAGCATCGATCGGGAATAAGATCATCAGTTATGTGACTAGAATTTAAATAAATCGATTGGGAAAGCATCGATCGAGAATAAGATCATCAGTCATGTGACTGGGATTTAAATACATCGATAAAAAAAGCATCGATCGGGAATAAGATCATTAGTCATGTGACTGAGACTTCAATACATCGATAAGGAAAGCATCAATTGGGATCGACCAGAAAAATATCGATCGAGAATAAAGTTGTTATTTCAAATAATGGCCTTGCCTCTCATTTTTTCCAAGTTTTTAAGCTTTGAATCTGTTTTGCCATTTCGACTTTCTTTATCTTCTGCAAATAATTCGTTTTTGTAAATGTAGATAATTTAGTTTGAGAGTTATTTTTTGACCTTTGGGGACATTTTTTGCTAGGGAGATTATGGAGCCTCTTTTTTTGAGCTTTTTGATTTCCTATCATAGGATTTCATGGAGCTTTATGCCTTTTCCATTTTTCATACGTGCGTCATTATTTTTATTTCTTTGGTTTCTTCTCTATTCAGGTTTTTGGCATCGAGCCAGCTTAGGCAAACTCGACAGATGAATCACATTATAGAGAAGATCCATTCAGTTTGAGGGGGGTATAAGAACACTCATGATGGTCTTTCTTGAAAGATAAACTCTTGTCGTTATTTCTAAACTCTGCAGGGGAGTATGTTAATTGTGATTGCTACATACAGAGAAGTAAAATTACCTAAGGATGTTGGTTTTTCATTTCGTTAGAGATTCCTCAGGCTTGTTCTGTGCTTCTTTTGGTAGAGGCGAGATCTGCTTTGATGTCTTGCCTATTATTTTAATTCGATCATGCTTTGATGCCAAGGAGTTTCCTGGAATTGGTGTTAAGGATGACTTTGATGGTAATCAAACGTCCATCCTTCTTGATTAACATTTGAGGTGAATATATCGATAGGCTCACTAGTTGTTTGCTAATCTGGAAAATCATTGACAAAGGGTAGACTCTCAGTTATGTGATTGGGGGTGTGTCTTTTCTTATCGGGAGAACATCGATTGGAAGTGGGTGGTGTTCTCCTTTCTTTCGCACACCAATCGCTTGGCTTGACCAAGTCAGCATGTTAATTGGATCATTAATTATAGATATTAAATCGTTGCCTTTTGACTGTGTCACTTGGGGATGATTATTTTTAGGGGGAGTGTCGAGTAACTGTTCCCTTTAAATTCTTGTTGATTTGTTTCTCGAGCTTTTATTGCGATGATTTACTCTTTTCAGTTGTTGATTCCTTATTTATCAGAGTTGCCACGTGTGACTTGTAGTGAGAGCTTTTTTGTGAGGCAATTTTTGTAAAAATTCCTATAAATAGGCATGCTCTTTTGTGTCATCTGTGGACTCTACTTTCTTCCTTCTTCTTCTTTTTTCCCCATGAAACCACCTGACCTTTCTTCGAACTTCCCTATTTGTTTAACTTTCCATTTTAAGAAGATGAATGAATTGCTAGATTTTTCTCTAGCAATGTATCACTTGCCACAGTATGTGATATAGCCTTTGCCTTTTGTTGCCTCTTTCAACTTTTTTTCCTAAAGTCGTGGCTGTACTTTCCCAATTTTCCAAGTTCTGACGTGTAACGAGAGGAAGAGGATTGCAGCACTACAGAGGTGGTCTTGTTGTAGCACATTGCAATGAATTTTCTATGATGTATATTATATGTGTGTGTGTGTGTGTGTATGTATTGTGAAAACTTCTCCTATTTGATGTATCTCTTGCACTTTCAATAAAATGCTCAGTTTCTAGTTCACTGTGCTCTTCTTATTTTTGCTGTTATCGAATGGATATTTTAGTTGTTGCTTCTTATCAGATGCTTTAGGATTGATCGTATAAAACCATGAATATCCGATCGGATATTCTTCGTAGCAATCTTTAACGACCATTAAAATATTTTAAGGCAGTAGTTTGCTCGAGTAATACTCCCAAGGAGAAAATCTAATCGAGATAGAGTCGATCAATAAGATAATTTATTCTTAGAATAGATAAAAAATCATCTAACATAAAATAGTTGTATTTCTGCTCAATGATCGGATATTCATTGAAAGAATTGGAACTTGCGATAATTGTAATAATTGGAATTGGTCACTTTTATTTGAAATGCAGTCTTTTGAATGGTATTATAACAACTCATTTGTCAATCTTTCAATCGAGATTACATCTTCAGATCGAGACATATGTTGACTAGATAAGAGCTTTATGCCTTTGTAAAAGTTTGTACATTAACTTTTGGTTGGCATATGTCAGCTATTCTACTTTGAAATCTATCTTTGATCGGAAAATTATTGATCAGGGATTGCTGACTCATCAACCTTTGGTTAGAATTAATTATCTTTGTTGGTTTTCCTATGGCTCGTTTGCATGAATCCCGAATCCTATGAGAAGTGTGAGCTGGATATCGAGAAGGGTATCCCTGATCATAAGGGGATGGATTCTTAGGGCCTTTTTTTGTCATGCTTTCCTTTTTGCCTTGTCTGCTACCCAAATGGAGGAGGAAGCATCCTTACCATTCCTCTATGTAGCTTTTATGGCGAGGGAGCTATAGAAGTTTCAAGCAGTAGTTGTAACAACCTAGAAATTTTAGTATTATTAATAATAGCATGGGAAATCAAGAATTTACCAAAGGATCAACTTTTGACCTAGAAATAGTTAATAATCAACTCTGATTAAATAATTAAGTCATAAATAAAGTTAATTAAGGTGAATAAGTTGGATCAGTGTCGAATATAGTTATTATCTAAACTCAAAAATTTAAGTAATGAAAATTTGTCTTGGCTAGAGACATTTATTTTTGGGCTTCTAGGCTTTTCTAGAGTAAAGAGGTGATAAAAAAAATAAAAAAAGGAAGGGATAGAGATTATGAAAGAAAAATAGAAAAGAAGAGATGGGGAACATCGAAAGAGAGAGAGAGCATTCATCGGTTCCAAAATTCAGCCACAATGCCAGCCTCCTTCCCCATTTTTGCTCCATAATTCTTTTCTCTGTTTCACAATTTTGTTTTCTCTCTCCAACCAAAAACTGTTCCTTCAACTTTTCAACCAACTCCGGCATCATATGATGACATGAACTCCATCAACAGGCTTCTAATGATTAGATGATCCTTCCTATATCCTTCATCCCTCCTTATTTACTATCGGTGATAAAAACAGAGTTAGGAGTATCGAAGCATATCTCGACTAATCCATAAATTGGTGGAGCACGTGACAACCTCTAACAGATTTATGATGGCTCGAGCTTCATCCTAATAGTGGTGGCGCTTTTTCGGTGGAACTCCGAGGATCGACAAAATTAAGCCCAGGTAGGTCAAAAGTCTTGTAGAGGTTTACAATGAAAACTTGCCTAAATTATTTCAAGCTCTGTATTCGAATTGCTATGAATGCTTTAAAGGGTGATGAGGAAGGTTCTAATGCTTACAATTCCTATTCGATCATCTTCATGCACAAGTTTTGTTTTTGATTTTTCTAAAAATAGGCTTAAAGTACACATTATTTTAGGAGACCGATTTGTATTGATCTAATTGAACCTAAACAAAAAAGGTAAATAATCAACAACTAACTACTCTTCGGTCATTCAACTACCTTAAACAAGTTTTTTTCAAACTAATTTTAGAGTTTCCACGACGGGAACAACTAAGGACAAACTAAGCAAAAATGCATAGGTCTTTAATAACAATCGAAGACAACGACCTAAAAAAAAGAACCATAACTAAGGCAAAAAGTAAAACTAAAAGATAAATAAAAGAAGCAAAAATAACAAAAAACAACCAAAAGCTCAAAAAGTAAAAGGATAACTAAAAACTAAATATAAACACACAAAACTAAATATAAATATAAATCTGTAAAAGATAAATAAACACAAATTTAAAATAAAAAAAACTAACCATTAATGAAATTCAAGTAAACTAAATTAACAAACTAAAATGACATAAAAGAAAATTAAAGCTAATGTGGTGCTAAAGTTAAACAAGTAAAGTATCCAACAATAAAAATATGTTCCAAAAACATCTCTAAATAATACCCTTACCCCACAATTAAATTTTTGCTGCCCTTAGCAAAATACAAACAAAATAATCACAAAATACTGTAGGTTGAGGAAAATCCCTGAAAAATCAATCACTCCTATGTAGGCAGTAGAGGTGGAGAAAGAAACTGGGCGTCAAAACGCAATTGCAACGTCCGTAGGGCAGTGATAATGTCGTCCATCTAAGAGTTATGGTATTTGGGCGGGATGTAATAGCAGTGTACTGCTCATTGGAAATAGTGATAATGCCTGCCTCCGCTTACCGAAGCTTCGTGGCTTCATTCTTCATAGCCTCTCTGTATTGCACCTTAGTGGACACCGCTATGTACCCCTGCCTTGGAAACCGTTAGTCATTTATGAGGAATGAATATTCTTCAACATTTTCCTATCGATGACAATTGGATTACTGATGGCTTTTCCTAGGTTGGTGTAGTTGACAAATTTAGCCAAGGTCATCGCAATGCCTCCAAAAGCAAGCTTGGAGTCCCTTTTCTTTTAATTTCACAAGTCATCAATCTTTGCTAAAATGAAGATAGCTCCATTGAGGCAAATTCCATATTCCATCGCATAGAGGATGGTGGCCTCATTGGCATTAACATTGCCAATACCTCCATGATGGCTAAAAATTGCCAATGCCAAATACCTGTGCATGATCCTCAATGGGTGATTCTTCAAGTGATGGACCTTAGTATTGGTCGCATCAAATATGGTGGGGTTGTCCTTGTCACAGATTCCATTCCAAACCTCTTGCCTATTTAAATCATCAAGTCCCTTTGTAGCATATGGATCAAAACCCAACAAAGTAGAGAACTTATTGAAGCTCATTTGGTGTGAGGAGTTGTTAAGCTAAAAGCTGACATTGCCTCCAACGGTATAACGGTCTTTCCCTACTCAGATTTTGATAGTGGGTAAGAAATCCCACACAAAATAGGGGTAGACTTGCTCCTTCAACTCTATGAATGCCCTCCAGCCAATGTCGTTGATAAGGTGGTCAATCTCATCCTTCATGCGGATCTCCTACTTCAAATCTATGTTAATATAGGGAGCGACAAGGTACTCTTGTCGATTAAATAGATCCCATTCCTCTTTGAACTCATTGGGAACCCATCCCGGAGTCTTTGATTGTCCAGGTTCTTGTGGGGCTGATGATGAAGAGTCGGCCTTCGTCCTAGAACGCTTAGGTACAACTGCAAAAGTAAACCGTTCCCAATTAGAATTTAACACATTAAGCATAAACATACAATACAAGAGTAGGAATTGAACAAATAAAGCACGAAAATGCAGCATATAAGATGACAAATTGAGAAATGCATCATAACAGATTAAGTGTGTTTTGAGCAACAATCTACAAGCATGCAAGCACAAGTTTAGCTATGAAAGTCATAATGCCTAATATAAGAAAAAGATTTTGATGCCTCCTACGATAATGACTAACAAGAATCGTACCTAATCAAAATAATTACAAGCATGCCAATACGCGAACAAAATAACAATGAGCAAAGACATAAAGAATACAAAATCCTAAGAAGTAACAATAAAAAATAAACAATAACTTTAACAAAAGCACGACACAAAAACATGGTAATATACCTAACATACAACTTCTAATCTAGTACTAAAACATCAAAGGCATCAAGTCAATAACCACACATGATAGCATTGCACAAAAGTATCACATTGCACTTGGCATAACACATTTGCTCGAAAGAAAAATCATGCATTTTAAAGAGAAAAAGTTAGGCGAATTAGCAATTTTTACTTCTTTTAAGCAATTTAACAAATACATGGCATGCATGAACAAGACTTACACTACAATGCACTAATTTAAATGAAACACAAACCAATTGGTTACAAAAATAGTCAAAATAGCAAGTTATAAAGCATGCCTTTGAGAAAAAGAAGTACAATAGGACAAATTGTAATCTAAACCTAACTTTACACATGTAGTGGACATTTAAATAATCAAAACACATATCATACATATAAAAATTCAAAGTGCTCATCAATAGAGTGATTTTTAGTTCAAACATACTCAACAAAAGCCAAAAATGTAATTAGAGAGATAAAGTTTAAAGAAAAATAGATTAGATAGTTACTTGTTTAATGCTTCTACAGGGAGAAAAATGCACAAAGAGAGTAAGAAATGTGAGAGAATTTTGGATTCCTCAAGGATTTTTGAAGGGAAATGAAAGAGAATGTGAAGAGACATGTTTGTTGGTTCTATTTATAAGTGGACATGATAGAGTGCCCTAAGCGCACAACTGAGACTAAAAGCTCTCGGCCGAGTCAGGCATAAAATTGAAATGCACAGTTTTGAAAAATGAAAGGACACGATTGAGACCAGATGGTCTTGGCCAATTCCACCACTCTATTTCTGAAAACCCCAATAGCACACAAATGAGATCAAAAGGTCTCAGTTGGGTGACCCCTTCTGTACCAAAACATTTTTTGAAGCACATGGCTAAGACCGATGGTCTCGACTGAGTGACCTAAACTGTACACTTCACTCTCAATTGCACATGGTTGAGACCATTTGGTCTTAGTCGAGTGACCCCTACTAGACTGAAAAATTTATAGGGCACATGGTTGAGAACAATGGTCTCAGCTGAGTGATACCTTCTGTCTTTAGACTAAAGTGTTGCACACAGCAGAGAACAATGGTCCCGTACTTCATTAAAATCATTGGGTTTAGATGCACTTACCTACATTGTAGGTTCCACCAAAACTGAAGTAGCTTCATTACCTTTCTCCTTAATTCGCAGCTCTTTACCACTTCTCAATGCGATGGCCTTCAGTTTCTCCTTCAGGTTCCTATAAACATTTGATGAAAATTTGCTCGGTGGCCTTATTGAAATGAAATTTGCAATTTGGACGACTTGGGTTTCCAAATTTCTCATCGTCGTATCTTGCTTTTTATTTCACTGCTCTTGAGCCTTCCACCTTACCTCTTGGTTTGTCATGAATTGGTTTTGGCTAGTCATAAAACCAAAAAATATTTTCTCAGGGTTTGGTTTCTTTTCTTGTGGTGGGGGCTATCTATATTAAAATCCAGGAGGTTGATATGGTATTTGGTGAGCTTATGGTGGTTGGTATGGTGCTTGATAGTGATTATTTACTGTTGTGGGTTGGTGTTATTGATGGTAACTATGGTTGTGGTTGGCTTGGTTATGTGAAGGTGGGTTAATAAGACTTTTAGGTTAGTGTTTGAGGTTAAGGCTTGATTTCCATCTCTCCATGAGAAATTTGGATGATTCCTCCATTCGGGATTGTAATGGTTGCTAAATGGATCATTCCTCTTGTATTCATTCAAGGCATTCACTTTTTCCATCCCTTAGGTGTATGGATCAATTATCCTTGCATCACTACCTGAATTTTCTTCCCTCAAAGGTATTGCCCTCTTGGCCAATTGTTGACACGTTATGAACTTTTAGTTTATTTAACTATTTCTTCAATAGCTCGAATTGAGCCTTTAACATTGCCACTTTATCCACGGTGTGAACTCCTTGTCTCTTCGTCAATGCTTTTGAACTAGACCACTGAGCCTCATTCATAGTCATTTAATCAAGAAGAAAAAAGGCTTCATCCGGGGACTTTGTTAATAAAGCTTCCCCACGAGGCAGCATCCAATAAAGACCTTATAGTCGAATTACACGCTGCATAAAATGTGGACATCAACTGGTGCATCGCGATCTCATGATAAGGATAACTCTTCAATAACCTCTTAAACCTCTTCCAAGCTTTATGGAAGGTTTCATCATTTAGTTGCTAGAAATTGTAGATATTATTGCTTATGCTTGTCGTCTTAGTGGGCGAAAAAAATCTTACAAGAAACTTTTCCTGCATTTGTTCCCATGAGTGAATGGATAGGCTCGATAGCATAGATAACCAATCTCTTGCTTTCTCTATCCATTGTCACACCTTTAATTTGGACCGTATCACTGATCTCCAAAAAGATATCTAGATGTTATGTCGGGTCCTCTATATTTGATCTCAAAAATTTGTTCCTTTGAACCATGGTGATCGTTGCCGATTTTAGCTTAAAATATTATTGTTGAGGAAACACCACTATTCTATGCTCCTCATTCCATCTTGAAGTGTCATAATCACAGATAGTCCTTGTTGCCCTACTCCTTCTTTGTCAACAAGAGGCACTTTCGGATTTGGTGGATCATTCATATCTTCATTTGGAATTTGTCTCGTTCTCTGGTGCAAGGTCTTCTCAATTTCAGAATCAAATGATGTTAGATGATGTGGACAAAATCTGTTCATGCACCAATTTCACTTGAAAAGAATAAGCAAAGAAAAATAAGTAAAGGAAAAACACATAAAAACAATCAATCAAATTTGCAATTAAGCACGCCAATGTTCCCGGCAACGACGCCAAAAATTTGATCGGAATATAGCAAGTGTACCGAATCAATAAGTAATAAAGTAGGATATTTTTAAGACCCATCAGTATCGAACCCTAGGGACAAGAAATTGTGCAAGAAAAATTGATTGATTGGTAATATGTGCTTAAAGAATTACCCCATTTGTTGTTGGTTGTGTTGTATTTAGTGATAAAAACAATTAACATGAAAGATAGTTAAAAAGCAAAGTATGAGTTAACAAGGCAATTAAAAACAGAAAATATAGAATGGGTGAATTGACAATTACTGAAGACGTTGTTCGGGAATCTAATCCTCCCCATTCCCATGCAAAGTTCATTTTAACATAAAATTCATACATTTTAGATGTGGACAATCCATCTAAACCCCTAATATCCCATTCTAGAGCCTACTATTCTAACTACTCAGTATCCCATTCTGGAGCTTACCCAATAGCCAGCATAAGCACAGGTCCTAAGACCTAAGTATGATATAGTATTCCATTTCGGAGCTTACTAGTTCAAAACCTATTCATTTTCCTTTTTTTTTTTCTGATTTTGCAACATATGCACCCTAGATCTAACGGCTCCCATTTCAAAAACGCCATTAAAACTACAACAAATATGAAGAAAAATAGAGTATGCATGATATAGACACTAAACAAGTATTCATCCATCAACGTGAATAAGACTAATAACATAAATACTTGTAAAACATCCATACCAAGATAAGGACAAGGGAAAAGAAACATCTAAAATATATATTAAGAAAATAAGTTCATATTCCTTACATGATTTAGGGAATTCAAAGATCCCCAAACAACAAAATGACTACTCATAACTCATAATGTAAATAGCAAGGAAAAGAGGAAAAGAAATTATAAAACCCATTTGGAAAGTATGGATCTGAAATGCATCAACTTCTTCTCTTCTTTTCCAAGCTTGGTCTTGACTAAAACTGAAACTTTGAACTATAAACTAACTAAAGCTATGTATTTTTGTATTTTTGATATAAACCTATATTGAAAGAGTAATTTTTACAAGTAAATCTATAGAAACTAAGTATAAAAACCCTAAAGTATGAAAAACTACGAGTTAAAACTATCTAGAAAAACCCTAGAATTCAAAAACCTAAAAAGATCTTCTTTACAGCCAGACAGGATGCAACTTTTATACTGGTTCAGGGCAGGACACCGCTGAGATTATTGGTCTCAGTCGAGTCCAATTGGTTAAAAGAGTACTGTAGCTCAAGACACGGTTAAGACACTTTGGTCTCAGCCGAGTCCGATCGGTTAAAAGGGTATTGTAGCTCAAGACACGGTTGAGACACTTTGATCTCAGCCGAGTGCACCCTTCTTGACTGAATCAACCTCGAAATCTGCATTGGACACGGTTGAGACAAATGATCTCAACTAAGTTCCTTGGTGAAACGGTGCATTTTGAGGATCTGCAAAGCATGCGATTGAGACAAATAGTCTCAGCCAAGTGCTAGCCATTATTTCTGTACAAAATTCAAAAATACACCGTTAAACACTCAAAAACTTCATAAATATCAAAATATTCCTATGTGGCATAAAAAGAAAATTTTAACACTTAAAACAGAAAAAACACGTAAAACGAGATGTAAATATAGATAAAAAAATATAATGAAAATAAACATTAAATTGGAGTTATCAAAGACCTTTATAATGAGTGAGGGCGAATTGATGGTGAGCGAGATGGATGATGCCTGATCGAATGAATGGCTTACGGTCATGTAAGAAAGATGCTAGCCCGATCGGACTGGACGTTAGCACTATAATGCCTAAGTCAGTAAATGGGGAGAAAGTTGCTAGATGCGAAAGAAATGGCATATGATGTGTGTAGAGTTTTGAGTTAACTTGGTATTTATAAAGTGCTTGACGGTCCATACAGGAGGCCTATCCTAGTGTCAATATAGGCTGGCCGTGAAGTGATGGTCCACGAGCGGCTATTTGATGGAAGCATATGTCAGGGATGCGTCTTGTCCGATCGAATGGCCTCGGTCCGTGCACGTATGGGTTTCTCATGTAAGGAGTGTTAGGTATCTTTGGACCTACATAGAGTTGGGCTTCCTATGGGGGCCTCTTGGGCTGAACTTGTTAAAAGAGTGATAACGAGCATTATCAATAAAGACAAAAATTCAAGGTAAATTTCTTACCTTATTTTTTGTAGGGTAAACTCTTTTAACAAATTAAGGCATAGTAAGATTTTGAAGATGGAGTCTAACATCATATGATATCCTATAGTTGAGGTCATTTTTTTGTGATTAACCCTCGTGCCAAAGAAAATAATAAACTCTTTTTACTTAAATATTTTAGTTTTATGTATTGAATAATTGATGAATTTATAGCTATGATTTCTTTTCTTTTTTTTTTTTATGATTTTAAAGAACAATCAAGTTTTTTTTTTCAAATTCTAATAGTATATGTCAAGTACGTATAATTTAATTTATTTTTTTTAATTAACTTACAGACAAAACAACCAATACGTGTGTTATATTTTTACGAAAATTAGTGTGTGTATATATATACATACACACTAAACATTATATTTTTCAAGTAAAAATTTTAGAAAAAAATACTCTCAAACTTTTCTCGTCATCACCGTCGGCCATAGTGAGGTTCTTAATGTTAATGGATTTTAAAATAATTGTCGATTGATGTTTCTGATATATGTTTGGAGAGTATTTTATTTGTAAATGGTATTTTGAATTTGCATTAATTTAACTATTAATTTATCCAATCTAACAAATTAATCGGCAGCCTTTTGCCTTAAAAAAATAATTGGTTATGCAGGATTTTGCCTTAAAATAATTTTTATACCTACAGCCTTTTGCTTTTAAAAAAAAAATTTCAGAAAACGTCAATTAGATTTGCTGTTTTCACTGAGTCTATAACTCATTAATGCATATCGAGATTTTTTCGTACTATTTTGACTCGCCAAAAACGGCATCAATCTATACCATTTTTCTAACAACTTTTTTTTAAAAAAATATAGGACTTGTTCTGATATAAAATGACAATAATTTTATCTTTATTTAACACATTAAAATTTTAATATTTTTTTAGTGTAATACCATATCTCTAAATATTTATAAAAAAAAAAGGCTCTAATTTAACAAAAATCCCCCGAGAAAGGCTATTAAGTTGTTTTAGCTGAAGAATGAGAACCTCAAAATTAGAGTGTAGAACAAACCAAGTTGGAAGGGAACTCAAACAAGAAATTTCTGATCGGAAAATTGATATTTAGAATCCCTCAAGGAAGCATGGATTAAGGATAAAAGAGATAACATCAGGAAGATAATTGATGAGCTCAAAAGCAGAGTATGAGAATTCGTTGCTGATGAGTGAGGCTGCAACGACCCAATCTGAAGTGTTTCTAAATGTTCTAACTCAGAGTAACACATATTAATGGCTGAATCATTTGACAACGTTGGAGCATACTTTGCAATAAATCCATTCTTCTCTATTCTTTAACCTCAGCTAGAAATCTCAACCTGAAAGGTCATAAAAAAGTTCTAGAAAATTCTTTTTGCTTCGGGAGCTCCGTCCCAATCTTTTTGCTGGGTCATGCTCTAATATACAGGGGGAGTTGTTTTGTCTAAAATGCTAAAATTTAAGCTTTCCGGCTGATGACAAAAAAGGGAGAAGTAATTTATAGTCTTTATTCTATTAGACAGCAGTTAATATACACTATTAATATAATGTTGACCTATCAACTTGTCTAAAGGGTTTCAAGTAAAACACATTTATTTATTCAACGGTTGTGATTAAAGACAACGTACCGAGAGCACCACAGTATGATATTATTAACACTCAAAAAATCTAAGACTGAATAAATTGACGTTAATAATTTGGAGTCAGTCACTCGATTGACAGTTTAGCTGCTAACTCTACTCATAATCCCATGAATTTTTCTCTTGCTGGTGTCTCCAAAATCAACACCGATGATTTTTTCCCATAAATAACAGTGTGGCAGGGAGTAGTGGGTTAATGCGAGATTCGGCAGGTCACTGGTGTTGTGATTTTAGATAATTTCGGTTATTTTATTTGAATAGGTGAGTAAGTTGCACTTATTTTAGAAAGTAGTTTTGATATAGTCTGATAACCTTGCCCCGTTTGTTTAATCCTCAAAACGGGGAAACTGTGGCGTCGTTTCACGTTTTACTCCTGTTTGATGCCTTTCTCAAACCCTAGGCCTAAACCCTTCCCTCGCTTAGCCGGGACCAAAAGCGAACTGCCACAACCGCTCAGTTGCTTCCGGCTCAGTTACCTCGCTCAACATGGCCGACTCAGCGGTCGAACTCGCTCAAAACACAAACCTTCCAGCCCACCAACCGCCAGGAGACAATTCAAACGGAGCTCATCGAACTCCCGAGGAGCTTGTGGCCAAAGCCATAGCTCCAGTGAAGACAGAGTTCCTTCGTCCTCCGCCGTCTAGAAACAACCTAAACGGCACCGCCATTGCCGATTCAAACGCCCCTAATTCCACCGTAGTAGAGAAGAAGTCCAAACGCCAGCTTAAACGCGAACGCCGCCAGGTCCTCCCTTCTCCTTGCTAAATTTTACCTTTCATTTCCATTAGTATCTACTTGTAGTTTATTCCATTTTTTTCTCAATTTAATTTGTGCAGAAATCTGCACTGCACCTCTGCCCTGAGATAGCGAAGAGCGAGGATGTTAGTTCTTGTGCTTATGGTGATAAGTGCCGCTTCAGCCATGACATTGAAGCTTTTAAGGCTCAGGTATTGCTCCAAGACTTAATGCTAGTTCTTTTGTTCCAATTTTGAAAGCGTTTGCTTTTGGTTTTGATTGAATTGGATGCTATGAAATGCAGAAACCAGCTGATTTAGAGGGGAAATGTCCTTTCTCTAATGGTGAAGGGCCTTGTTCTTATGGATTGGCCTGTAGATTTTATGGTACACATGAAGGCGGTATAGCAGGCAATACTGTAAATGTTCCTATAAAAGTCTCTGAGATTAATGGTTTGAACAAAGATGTTCAGAAGCTGTTGTGGAAGAATAAGATGAAATTTCCCAATGCGGATGCCAAACTCAAGGCTCTTGGGCTCATGGTAAAAAAATGCTACCTTTTTCTTATTACCTAGTGTTATTTCTGGCAGTTCTTTCATAGTTTATACTTTTGATCTTGGTTTCCTCCGGTCACTAATAACTTGATTATCTTGAGGCAATATCACATAGAAACCATGTTTGTCTTCCCACCCTGGAGGAATTAGATTTTTGGAAAAATCTGCTATTGGAGGATGAAATCCTTGGCGCTTTTCAATTGTAATTGCTGTATTTGGAATGATATTTCTTATAATAGGATGTCCAAAGAGATAATTTTAAGAATGATAATTTGAAAATGCAGATAGCTAAGAATGAACTTGAAGGTTTTAGATAATGCTGTTGTGCTGGAACAATTATATTATGAGTTTTCGGCATGCTAAGTCTAGGCATTGCAATTATCTACTTAAGGTGTTTCCATCATAGTCTTATATGCATCTTCTGGTTTTGTTCTGCTGATGGTACATCTATGAGACTTTGTTTTACTGTTTATGATGTCATTCTTGCTTTTCTTAGGGGCCTGGCAATTCAAGAGTCAAAAGGCAGAATGATGGGGAGGCTGATCAGACTTCTGCTCCTGATTTTGATGCTGCTAATGAGAAGGATTGTAGTGACATAACTGATAAATTGGAATGCTCTTTGGAACAGCCAAGAGAGTGTAATGAAGATGGAATAATGAAAGCTGATGACATTAGGCCCCTGAAAAAGGCAAAGTCTGATGTTGAAGAAAATTGTTGCTTCAGTGAAGAAGCTAGTGGTTGTCTCATCTTGTCTTTCTGAGTAGTGCTTTTCTTTTGCCGTAGTTATTGTTCGGTTGAGTCGAAGAACATTTACCTGACCTTGAACTCTTGTCAACAGGATTGACTATTACAGATGAGGATTCTGAGAAAACTGGTCCAGAAGCTCAATTAAAATCTGTGAGTGATATTGAAACAGATCAAAGTTTGAAAACACACCTGCGAGAAAAGAAGCTTATTGACTTCAGAGAAAAGCTGTATCTTGCACCTTTGACTACTGTTGGAAATCTTCCTTTCCGAAGGGTCTGCAAAGTATTAGGAGCTGATGTTACTTGCGGTGAAATGGCAATGTGCACAAATCTTTTGCAGGTTTATATTTATTGTCCTTTGCTGATGTATTTTATTGATTGTAAATACTATATTTCTTTTATGCAGCAGGGTTGATTCAAAAGAGTTTTACTTGAGAGAGGATTCATGTTTGCTTGACTAGAAGATTTGTTGACATAAATTCCTATATTTGTAGATTTATGTGTTAGATAGCACTCATTTCTATATACTCATAAAAACTCATTTCTAATTATAGTAATAAATACTATAGTAGTAGAAGCAATTGGTTTGTAGAAGAGCTTTGTGCATCTTTCTTTGGTTTCAAATGAAGTAAAGACAAAACTCAATAGGGCACTTGCCTGCCTGCGTGCCTCCTTCCTGCCTTTTCTTCTTCATTCTCCTTGCTTCTATATTTTTCCCTTGGGTTTCTTTGGTTTTAGGTTTCTGTAGTTTTATACTTGAAGGACTGTATATTTGTTAAAAATTATATTTTTATTTGTTGTATATTTCAATTTTTCTATTGTTTTGACTGGCAATTTCTTGTGTTTAAAAAGCTTTGACATCTTTAGCATTACCTAAGTCTAGGTGTTTTTCATTTATAAAATCATGGTCTTATTAATGAGGATTTAGTAGAAAGACAAAGGACTCTGAATTTGCAAATCTATTATGATTTGTATTAATAAGTTTTAGAGTTGGCAATTGTTGAGATATATTTGGGATGATTTTCTTAATACTGGTCAAGTCTAGGTTTAAGAAGCCTGTGGAAAAGGTTATGGATCATAGAATTTAAAGAACAGAAGAGAAATTGATTTCAAAGAATAAGAAAACAAAAATACTGATTAGCATTTAGTTTTCCAAAAAGAAAAGGTGTGAAAAAAGAAGTGCTACCAAGTGGGCCATAGCTTTCTTGGATATGCTAGCTTTTGTCTTTCCATTAGTACTGTCAAGAATAGTATTGAACAGGCATCTATACAACTATACCTATGATTAGGGTATAAGCTTACCAAGGTTGAAGAATTTATGTACTAATAGTTATAATCCTTAGAAAAGCTAATAATTTGGTCCATATTACAAATAAGCATCTTATGTTGAATGATTTTTTTCTTATATTTCATTTCTTATTTCTGGGAGTAATTTCTTGTGAGCTCTTGAAACATGCACTACACTTTGTGCATTATAAATTTTAACACTTTTGAATGACCATTTTCTTATGAGGATAGGGTCAAGCTTCAGAATGGGCACTCTTGCGGCGCCATTCGTCCGAGGATTTGTTTGGCGTACAAGTATGTGGAGCTTATCCAGATACTGTGGCACGTACTATTGAGCTTATTGATCAAGAATGTACGGTGGACTTCATTGATATAAATATGGGTTGTCCGATTGATATTGTTGTTAACAAGGGTGCTGGGTCATCTCTTCTTAACAAACCAATGCGGATGAAAAATATTGTAACTGCTGCTTCGGGTACAGTGGATAAGCCTATAACTATAAAGGTAGCCTTTTACTATTCTTCTGACAGCATAATTGCAAATACATTTATCTGCATACTTTCTAGTTTAGCACATTATCCTTGAGTTTTAGTTTTTGCTGTCATCTCTTAAGCATTTTCAACCTGTGTGGACTCTTTGAGTTTCCTTGTGGTTGATTTAGACCGTTTAATCTGCAATTTCTGTTCCTCTAGGTACGAACCGGTTTCTTTGAAGGGAAAAACCGTATTGACTCATTAATTGCAGATATGGGCAACTGGGGTACCAATGCTGTAATGATACATGGCAGATCACGTCAACAACGCTATAGCAAACTTGCTGATTGGGATTACGTATACCGGTGTGCTAGAAAGGCTGCAGCCTCTTTTCAAGTTGTCGGAAATGGTGATATCGTCTCTTATACAGATTGGAACAAACATAAGTCTGACTGCCCTGAGCTCACTTCATGCATGATAGCAAGGGGAGCACTAATCAAGGTTTGTGATTTGGAGATTGGAATTGACTTGTATATTTATAGGTAGAAAAGTTTTACTTGAGTGTTGTTTCCTCGGAAAGGCCATTTTTATTTTTGAGGAATAACATGGACTGCGTTTTGTAGCCTTGGATATTTACTGAAATAAAGGAACAAAGGCATTGGGACATCAGTTCTGGACAACGATTAGATATTCTGAAGGATTATGTACGTTTTGGTCTTGAACACTGGGGTTCTGATACAAAAGGTTAGTCTTGAGCTCTGGTCTAATTTTACTTGTAGACATGCTTTCACTCTTTACAGTTCTTCCCAATCCTATCCCCCTCTTCTATACTGAAATTGAGTGGAAATAGACACAATTACATTGCATCTTATTCTAAGCACGTTTCCCTGTCAGTATGATTTGTTGTTCACATTTGTTTTCAATTAAAGAGCGAGCGAGCTTGTGTGGTATATGGGTAACCTGCAACTAGTTCAATCCAAAGGCCCACGCCCATTAGTGGCATAGTTAAGTATTCTCAAGGGCTTGGATCATATTTAACTTTAAACACTTACATTATCTGGTTGCAATGGAAAATAAGCTGGATAGATTGGAGATTTACCACTTTTGTGTTCTTAGATGGTAAATTATGATGGTTATGGCTAATCCTATTTGGGGCCACTGTTTAATATTTGTTGTTTTACCATCTAGGAGTGGAAACAACTAGGCGTTTCTTGTTGGAATGGCTTAGCTATGCGTGTAGATATATACCTGTTGGACTTTTAGATGTCATTCCACAGCGGATTAACTGGCGCCCACCCTCATACTATGGTCGTGATGATCTTGAAACGCTAATGGCTTCTGATTCTGCTGCTGACTGGGTACTCCATAGCTTTATATATTCATATTTAATGCTGTTTTAAACCGCAAGCCGATACAATGCCTAATTTATTTCACCTTTTTACAGATCCGTATTTCTGAAATGTTGCTCGGCAAAGTTCCAGATGGCTTCACATTCGCACCAAAGCATAAATCCAATGCTTACGACCGTGCAGAAAATGGCTAATTTAGCCTCTTGATTTTCATGGAGGAACTTGATATTGATTTGGGCTGTGCAAATATGTTTGTGCTGTCCTGTTTTGCATATTTGGTTCCTGATTCTGGAACCAGGTCATTGCCAATAGTGGCCTATGCTCGATGAGGACGCATTGGTTTCTCGTTGCTGGTTCTGTTATTTAACATATTATTTAGGAGGGACCGAATTGGTTGCCTGTCAAAAAACATTCTGTAGGTCTATCCTAATTGCTAAACATTATTCATATTCTATAAGTTATTTATACTGAAAGTTTTTAATGTAATCTAAAATTTTGTTGCAAGGTGGAGAAACTCGACGCCATTGAAAAAAGAAAATTAATTACTCGTGTTAAGTTTAAAATAATCTGCCATTTTTGTGAACTATAGTATCTGTTAATTGTACGGACTGTTTCCTATTTAATTGATTATTTTCTGACGGGTACTTCCTGAACTTTTACCTTTTATTTATCACATCTCTCAATTTTAATTTATTACTTGAAAATCCCTTAATTTCTAATTTCATCCTTGAGTTCTTGGTATCAGTTGATGCGATGTGGCAGCCATATAAGATTTTAGCATCAACAATTCCTTGAGTAATTTGCATCCTTGTTCTTGAATTGGTAACCCGACTCTATATTACTTTCTGTTTTTTTGTGCCATGTTTCTTTTCATCTTCGGTGCCTCTTTTTTCACCACTATTCACCTCCATTTCTTGTTCTTTCTTTCTTCTTGCTCTCGTCTCTTTTTTTTTTAATTTATCTCTCTTGGTGAGGTCTGCCGAAAATGAACAGAGGACGTCAACGAGCAATTGACGATAAAATCAGTCTGTTAAAGATGGTCAAAGGTTGAATGAAGTGCTAGTTTGATTAGAAAAGCACTTGAAAGTCGTATCTTTATTTCTTCCATTGAAAAACTGAAATTTAAGGAAATAGTAGATAATAAGTTGAGTGTTTAGAGACGACAAATGCAAAATACCAGGGAAATTGGTGGACTTAATAATTTTATATGGCTGTTATGTCACTTGTTAACCAACAAAAAGTTGAGTGAGTTTTTTTTTTTATTATTGTAAATCGAAATTGAGGGATAAATAGGTACAAAAGTAAAAGTTCAAGAAATAATGGGTGCAAATTAGCTTAATCTAAAGCTTTCATTGAGGTCCTAAGACTATATATGTGTGTGTTGAATAACTAACTATATATATGTGTGTTCAATAACTAACTCGCTGGCAAATGGTGCGATTTGCACTGGTAAGACGGAAAATTATTATAATAAAAAAATATAGAAAAGTTAAACAAATTAAATTAATTTAAATTTTAAACTATTTTTAATTCAAAAATATCATATTTAATAAAATTGGAATAGTCAATGATAACAACCGAACTCAGAGATCGGTTCAACGGTTCAGTATTAACCGAACACATAACTCAATGAGAACTTCTGTAAACCGACTTAAGGCTCAAGTTACCCGGGCTCTTTGACCGAGCAAGAGTTCGGTTAAAAACATGTTTCGAAAATAGCTCCACCACAATGTATAAATAGTTACCACTAACCCACATTTCCCTAGATAATCGTCGAAAATGGGTTAGTGGCCGAAAAGAACGGAAAACTCCTCCCATTATCTCGTGCAAACGCACTGATTCCTTCTATAAAAAAAAGGAAACACGGGTATGAAACGGTTACTTAATCTTTTGCTAGAAATTCATACATTTTTACACAGAAATCCTAACTTGACCGTCGGATATTCCCTTGTTGAAAACCCACCGGTCCTTTGTTTATTTTTTGTAGGTAATCGCAAGAAACTTGTTGCTCATTTTACCTGTTATCATTTGGTGCGGTGAGCGTAGAACATGAACTTTTTTCCAGACCTCAACCTAAATACTTCCCAACAGGAAAACCAAACATCCAACCCCACCCCGCCTGGAACACAACAGTTTCTCCCTTAACTCAACGACACTATCTCTGCTTCCTCAGCCATGGTAATCCCAAACATCACTCCCAGCATTATCCCTCAGACTGCACAATCCCTCATTTCACACTATCAGCCATCGTCGCCCAAGCTCAACCTCAACCTCTACCCCCACAAAACACCAACCTACCTCGGGCTTTGCAGCCTCCTGCTCGGGAACCCTACTCACCAACTCTACCCCAAAATCCCAACTCCACCATTACCCTAACTATCGAGTAATTTAATCGCCTCTTGGACGATCGAATCTAAAGGCAACAAAACTGGACAACACTACAATACCAGGGCAGTTTTCGATCACTCCTCTCACGGGAAATCTTAGCTGCCCCATTTCTTAACATTCGACTTCCTCACCTTAAAACCTACAATGGCAACATCGATCCTCGAGCTCATATTGATCAGTTCCAACACACTATGCTAGTGCTCATAGTGGACGACTCTGCCTTGTGCAAGATATTCCCACAGACCTTAGCAGACTCAGCTTAGATCTGGTTTCAGAACTTGCCATTGCATTGTATTAAAAATTTTGAGCAATTTAGGGACATGTTTGTCACAAATTTCATGGCTGCCATTCGCCCGAACAAGGTATCCGCAGACTTGAACCTAGTGCAATAAGAAAAGGGCAAATCACTACGGGTTTATGTGGAGAAGTTTAATGATGTGACCATGGCATACAAAATCTGAACCTGGAGGTCGTCATCAACGCCCTTATTCGAAACACAAGGTGTCAGGATTTCAGCAACTTCTTGAGTAAGAAACCCCTAAATGACTTTACCAAATTCATGTCAAGAGCACACAAGTACATCCGCATGGATGAGACTCGACATCTTCACCATGCCTCCCATAGATCATGGACATCTAAAAAGGAAGGAGGTGAAAGTGCAAGAGCAGCTCGGGAAGGGGAAAATCTCAACAATACAGACTCGAAAAAATACAGTAGGGGCAACTGGCATAACCGATCATATACGATTACTACTCCCCGCTCGAACAACTAAAGAGATGAAAGATTCACGCCCCTAACTACCTCTCGTGAACAGATACTAGATTGGGTAAAATAAAATGGACAGGTTAATTGACCGAGACCTATGAGAGAAGACCCAAACAGGGATCAGGACCTTTACTGTGCTTTTCACAGAGACAAGGGCCATAAAATTGAAGATTGCAGGTAACTCAAATGGGAGATTGAGCACCTGGTTTGAAAAGGTATCCTACCTCGATTTTCCAAGCCGGAGGAAAGAGGGAAGAGGCAGAGCTCGCCTTCTCCCTAACCAAACAGAAATAGAGCCAATAATGGCAGGAGGGCACCAGTGGGGGTCATACATGTGATTGGCCGGGGAGAGCAACAAGATCATTCCCGAAAGAGGAAGGCTAAGGAGGTCATGTCCGTCGGACGAGGGGTGAGATCAGCCCAAAATACGATTCAATTTTTAGTAGTGGATGGGGCACATGTTTGGCACCCACACACAGATGCTTTAGTTGTTGAAGCAGTCATTTAAGACTTATTGGTCTAGCGAATATTGGTCGATACAGAAAGTGCGGTCAATCTCATAACAGCCCAAGCATACAAAGCATTGGTGATGTCAGACCATCGACTTGAGGAAGTCAACATCCCTTTAATTGGTTTATCCAGAAGGCTTTTCCGGGTAGATGGTCTAGCAACTTTATCTGTTGTGCTCGGAGATGATTCAGTGGTATGTGCTTGCCGAGCAGATTTTATAGTGGTCGATATTTCATTATCTTACAATGTGATATTTGGCCGACCTCTACTATCCAAGATGGATGCCTATGTTTCGATGAAAAATCTTGTGCTCAAAATCCCTACAGATGACAGAGTGGCAATTTTAAGGGGAAATCAGAAGACTGATCGGGAGACGTATTTGACCATACTCAGAGAGGCCAATCAGGCCTTGCCTATAGACAAAATAGATATACCGAAGAAAGAGGAACGACGGGCAGAGCCAACAAAAGTATTATAGGTAGTCGAACTAGAGTCAGGGAAGAATGTTCAGATATCGGCTGGAAAGACTGGGGTGAAGAAAGAAGCTCTATTCTCAATGCTTCGTGAGTTCGTCAATATTTTTGCCTCGTGAACCTCAGACATCCAGGGGGTCAAAAAGAACTTAATAGTTTACTCGTTAAATGTTTGGTCAGAATGTAAGCCAGTAAAATAGAAGAAGAGAAATCATACCCCCAAGAGACAATTGGCCATCAAGCAAGAGATCACAACTTTGCTGGAGAGCGATTTCATCAGGGAGATATTCTATCCGGACTGTTTAGCCAACGTGGTGCTTGTCAGGAAGAGCAGTGGCAGATGGATAATGTGTGTTGATTTTACTGATCTAAACAAAGCATGCCCGAAGGACTGCTATCCACTGCCGAACATTGACACACTTGTGGATTTCACAGTAGAATTCAAAGAGTACGCCTTCCTCGATGCCTCAACGGGCTACCATCAGATTTTGATGGCCCCAGTAGATTAAGAAAAAATAACATTCATCACTCACAGGGGAACTTACTATTATCGGGTCATGCCCTTTAGATTGAAGAAAGTAGGGGCCACTTGTAATGCCCCTTATTATACCCTAGGAGAATTTTCATTAATTAATTATTGGGTTTTATGTCAAATTAAGTGTAAATGCCTAGAGAGGGACCTAATTGAAAAGTGAAAGGGTAATTTTTGGGGTATAAGTAGAAATAAAGGAAAATTAAAGGACCAAATAGCAAGTTTAACATTTACATGACATTTGGGCCAATAAAATTTTTGAGAGAGGGAGATGTTTTGAGTGGGAGTTCCGGCCAAGCCTTGGTCTTCTTCCTCCATTCTCATCCTTTCTTAAACCCTAAACTCTCTCTCTCTAGATTTCTTTGATTTGTGGTAAGAAAAAGAAGATTTGGATAATTTGCTTATAAGGTATTGTTGTCTTTTATTTAGTGTGGGTGTCGTTCATTGATTAGAGTGATGGTTGTTCATGATTGAGTTCTTATTTTATAGAAGGAGAAACAAGTAAGAAGAAGAAGTGAAAATAGGTTCTCCAAGAGTGAAGAAGAGTTGGAGTTTAAATAAGGTATGGGAACTTGTATGACTATGTGTGTGTATGCTTGATGTGTTGGCCGAAGAGATGTCTTCACTGCTTCTATTATATGTCTCATGGTTGATTTTAAGCTTGTAAGTAGTTTAGAGATGAGAAAAATAAGTTGTGTTGAAAGATACCAAAAATCTGTTCTACAACTCAATAGACCAGTTGGTACTCTTTTGGTCATATCTTGAGTTATATTTATTAAAATGAGGAAATTATAGTTGGTATAGAAACTAGACATGTATATCTTGATTTTATTAGAAGAAACCAAGAACTAATTTTCAATGCTTGATAGTGAAAATTTGTGTTGAAAACTGGTAAGGGTTGTTATCCCATTTTTATGAGCATTATGTGGTTTTTCTTGCATATATGGAGATTTACAGGTCCTATTGAGATTATTTTTAGTGTTTTGGAAACTAAAAACATAGGCCTACAACTTTGTAGAAGGGCATATTTGCTGGAAATGTCTTTTTGCAGGTCAAAATTTGCTTAGAACCCGAAACTAAAAATCTGTCGTTGGACAAATTAGGACATCACAGTTACTAGACTTTTGATAGTAACTGTGAGCCACTCCAGTTTTCAATCCAGACCCAAAATTTATTCTAGCTCACGGTTACTAAGAAATTCATAATAACCGTGACCCCTTCTCGTAGCTCTACTTCACAGTTACTATCATAGGCTTAGTAACCGTGAGATAGTGAACTTTTAGTCCAGAAGCAAAAAGCATCCTATCTCATGGTTACTATAAAACTGGTAGTAACCGTGACCCCTACTGAATGTCTGGGCTCACGATTACTATGGAATTGGTAGTAACCGTGACCTATATTGAATGTCTGGGCTCACGGCTATCATGATTTTGATAGTAATCGTGACCCCTCCTTATACATTTACACTTGGAATTTTATGACCCCATTTGATGTTTAAACTTATCTAAGCCCTTCCTAAGCTTATAAAGCATTCTAAATTGCAATTATATAGTAAATATATTTCTTTGATTACAAGATTTGTTTAACAATAGAAAGTTCAGGTTTTATTACTCAATGTAGAGTATGCTTGTGTTTACTTCAATGTAATTATAGTACAATGATCATTAGTTATGCTATGAAGTTAACGATGCATAATATTATAGTACTTCGTACTCATTGATGCTATATTGGATTACAGTAAACAATTTCACAACATATGAAATTTGATATGTTTTGCCTGCACATAAAAACTTGGTGGTGGATAGATAGGAATGCCTATAGGGTTACAGTTGTAGCTGCTATAGTCTGATTCTTGTGAGTCCACAATTTATCTCTATATAAGACCACAGTTCTGACCCGAATGGGTCTACAGGTTTAATGCCTTCAGATATTTACAGATTTAATACCTTATGATATTCACAACACCTGTTATCCACACCCACAGGAATTTAAGTAGGCAAACTTATAAGATAAATGATATGCATATACAGTTTACAATCTTTTATTTTATGATTTAATGAGATAGTTATTTCTTTCAATATTGCGTTTTATTTATTATTTATTAATAAAGTATATGCAATTTATTTTGTACTATTGTTGCATGTTTGGCGATAATCGCTGTGAGTGGTTATCAACATGTTAGTTTGTTCCTCACTAAACTTTATAGCTTAGCACGGGTGTTTATCCATGTAGGTTCACAGGTTAGACCTTCTGTTCAGTGATAAAGCCAACAATCTCAGAAGCCAACATCAGAATAGGAAGAATCATCTTGATGTATGAGATTAATTTTGTATCTTTTTTGTTAGATAAATATATATTTTGTATTAAAGTCATGAAATTATCAAGTTTTGTAAATAATAATCAATAGCATGTTAAGGTATCAGACTTAATCATATATGATTTGTACAGTATGTATATATGTATATACCTATATTCATCATTAATAGATAACCCACAGGATTAATAAAATGTAATTAATAACAGTAATTAGAATTATCTAGTATAGTCATTACACCACTTACCAAAGGCTAATGAATCAACTGTTTGTCGAGCAATTAGGGAGAAATATGGAGATCTATGTGGACGATATGATCGTCAAGAGCCAAACCTTAGCAGGCATGTGCACCGAACTGAAGGAGACCTTCCAAAGACTCAGGGATTTGAGCGTAAAGCTCAACCCTGAAAAATATTCCATTGGGGTACAGTCCGAAAAATTTCTCAGCTTTATGATATTGAAGCGGGGTATCGAGGCAAATCCGGAGAAAATTAAGGCAATCATGACCATGGATCCACCCAAAACAGTCCGAAAAGTTCAGAGGTTGAATGGAAGAATCACAGCTTTGGGCAGGTTCATATCTTGCTCGGCCAAACGATGTCTGCCATTTTATCGAGCAATCAGGAACCTCAAAAACTTTACATGGATAGAAGAATGCTAGCAAGTGTTCCAGGCCTTAAAGTAGTTCCTCTCAACCCTGCCACTACTCAGCAGATCACTGGCTGGTGAGATTTACTTATCCATCTCAGCAGGTGCAGTAGGTTCGGTCCTGGTCAGAGAAGAGGAGGGCCAATAGTTTCCTATCTACCACACAAGCAAAGTACTTCGGGATGTTAAGCTCAATTATCCAGTCTTAGAGTAGCTTGCTCTTGTACTTATCACAACAACAGTAAAGCTTCGTCTGTACTTTCAAGCACACATGATTGCAGTGCGTACAAACTCAAACTTGAGAAAGGTGTTACAGAGGCCAGAATGTTCGGGACAATTGACAAAATAGGCTGCTCACCTGAGGGAGTTTGATGTTTAGTATGAGCCACGAATATCCATGAAGGCATAGATACTGGCAGACTTTGTGGTTGAGCTATATGAACCTATTTTCGAGCAGACAAAAACATCATGAAAGTTGTATGTTGATGGGGCCTCAAGTTCGGATGCCGCAGGGGCTGAAGTATTTTAGATAAGCCCGATGATAGTCTGCATTCAAGCAATGGAATGCCTGACCTTTCCAGTATCTTACAATGTAGTGAAATATGAAGTCTTATGCTACGGGCTACAGTTGGCAATAAAAGTGAAGCCGAACATCTTGGAGATATTCTCAGATTCCCAACTGGTGGTCGGCCAACTGAAAGGAAACTTTGAATCCAAGGATTGTTCCATGATTTGCTACAAAGAACTGACTTCCGCCTTGTTAGCCAGGTTGGAGGAAAAAGGGGGAGTTTGGTCGATCACTCAGATACCGCAGGCAGAGAATATGGAAGCAAATACTCTTGCTAAGAAAGCTTGTCTCAACAGTCCGGTTGATAATACAGATATTACTTCCATAACCATTTCATGTCCAACTTATGAAACTTTTTAAGTTCAAGTACATGAGCCAATGGAGGGTTGGCACTTACCTATTTACCAGTACTTGATGTCAGGAACTCTACCAGAAGAACAAGCCCAAGCTCGAAAGGTAGTTCGAAAATCGAGCTTATATGCCGTAATGGATGATAATCTTTACAGGCAATCTTTCTCCAATCCATAGGCTTTATGTGTGAGCAATGATGAAGGGATTATATCCTTAAAGAGATTCATGAAGGAATCTGCGGAGCTCATGAAGGTGCACAGGCCATAGCTCAAAAAGCTCTCCTACAAGGGTATTATTGGTCAACCATGGAGGCTGATACAAAAGCTCTAGTGCAAAGGTGCGACAAATGCCAAAGGTTTGCCAACATTCCACATCAGAGCTCGGCAAAGCAGAAGCTAATCCACAGCCCATTGCCTTTTGCCTAGTAGGGAATTGACATATTGGGCTTTTTTCCTCGAGCAAAGGGGTAGTGACAATTTTTATTAGTGGCGGTAGACCACTTTACCAAGTGGGTGGAAGCCGAGCCACTTTCAACGATCACACTGGCGAGCATCATCAAGTTTTTGAATAAAAATATCATCATAAGGTTCGATATCCCCCACTCAATTATATCTGACAATAGCAAACAGTTTGATTGTCAGGATTTCAAGAACTTCTGCTCAGAGCTGAAGATCCAATTGAATTTCACTTCAATCTACCATCCGCAATCCAACGAAATGACCGAAGTAACAAACAGAACTATCCTATCAGAACTCAAGAAACAGCTTGAAGGTGCCAAGGGCTTATGGACCGAAGAACTTAACAATGTGCTATGGGCATACCGGACGTCACCTCGTGCAACAACATGCTTAACACCCTTTACATTGACATATGGTACTCAAGCGGTCATCCCATATGAGATAGGAGTATGAGGCATTCGAACATCTTCTCTTAATGTAAAGAGTAAAGCCGGTCTCCTGTATAACTTAGATCGGCTCGAAGAAAGTAGGAAGCTCACACAGATACGGTCTACAACATACAAACAACACATGACGGCTTATCATGACCACAGGATCAAGCCCAAGTCCTTTCGGATTGGACAGTTAGTACTGAAAAATGTGGTGTCTGCTTAAACAGCAGTAGGAGTTGGCAAGCTGGATCCCAACTGGGAAGGACCATACATTATCCGGGAGGTAAGCTGGAATGGAGCATACAGGCTAGAAGATGTCGAAGGCAAACGACTCCCACACTCTTAGAACGGACTCAACCTCAAGCCATACTATCAATAGCTCGGCATTCTTCATGCCATAATAAACCTTGTACTGATTCTGATTTAACCATCCTTAACTTTTGTTCGTTATTATCATTGTTTCTTCATTTTTTATTACAAGTTGTCACAATGATGATTCGGCCTAAAGGCAAGTCCTATAGATGTTTTTGCCTGCTGGATGAAAGTTTAATGAATGACGTATTTTATGCAAAGTACTTAGCAAATTTATATCATGATATGCTTATGTGTCAGGGCTCGACATTATCGTCAAAATCGTCCGATCATTTAAGTAAGTTTGGCACACCTCACCGCAAAACTTGCTAACGTGTAAGGATAACTACGCCTATGTGTAAGGGCTCGGCATTATCTCTAAAATCACCCAATCATTTAAGTAAGTTCGACACACCTCGCCGTAAAACTTGCTAATGTGTAAGGCTAACTACACTTATGTATAAGGGCTCGATATTATCTCAAAAAATTGCCCAATCATTTAAGTAAGTTCGGCACATCTCGCTGCAAAACTTGCTAACATGTAAGGCTAACTATGCCTATATCTAAGCGCTCGGCATTATCGCCAAAATTGCCAAATCACTTAAGCAAGTTCGGCACACCTCGCTGCAAAACTTGCTAAAATGTAAAGCTAACTACGCCTATGGTTAAGTGCTTGGCATCATCGAAGAGTAGGCCAACAGTGCTTAGGGGAGATTGCTCAGCACACATCGCCAATCAACTTCATAACTCAATAAGCAATTCGCACCTCAACAAACTCATGTCCAAAAAAGAGTTCGGCAAGTGCTGCCACACAACTTTTGGTCTATATGAAAAAAGTTTATGGTCGATAAATTGTCCAACCTCGCCTAGAGTGGACATACCACATCCTCGAGCTTAGGCTCTCACTTTACTCTAGGTATCATATCCAAATAGTCTTTCGGCAAACTCAAGTTCGACATTTACAAAGCCTTGGGATCGGCGTATCGGGTGCAAGGTATGCTCCACGTCGTACTCATTATTTGAAGGTTCCTTTTCTGGGATGTTTTTCTTTTCAATATATTAAATTCGATTTGGAAATCATAGGCTGTTCGATTAAGCTTTTGAGCACTCACCTCATCACACACGAATATGTTAATTTTTCAAGCATTCTTAGGAGGATAAGTCGAACACAATGACAAACTTAAACACATGAAGATATGAAAATAGTTCAAATTTTTCATTAAAATTAATAGGCTGTCACAAGAGGCTAGTCCTCATCTGGATACACATCATCCAGGAAGGACAAATCGAGTTCGGGATATTTTCCTTTTACAACGGAAGATATCTTGGCGCTAAACGCCATGCACTTCTCAGCCAGCGCCTTGACCTCCTTTTCTTCTCGCTCAGCTTCTCTTTTTTCCCATTCAGCCTCTTTAAGCTTGAGCTACTCAATTTCAACCTTGAGAGCAAAATTGGACTCTTTCTCTTAGCATAGAGCGACCTACAACTCAGCTATTTTTCTTGCAGCTTCCTCGGCCTACTCCAGAGCCTTCGGAGCTCTCTCCTCGATCTCAGCCATCTTTGATTGAAGAGCATCGAAGTTTGAATCAGCCTGCCGATGCTTCATTATGAGGTCATTCATCTTAACTATAGTGGCACCGATCAATTGGGATCCTTGTTAAACACAAAAAAGATTAGGCAATGATCGAGAAAATGAATGCCATCCAATAGTCCGAGCTACTTACTTTGATCTGGTATCTCTTCATATGCTCAGCCAAGTGTTCTGCGCTCAGAAAGGTAAGAAGACCAACCTCCTTCGGCACGTAGGAAGCGACATGCACGAAGGTGCTGAAGTCTGGGTCGCTGGAGGAATACTTATCCCCCTTAGCTTCCCAAAACTCGCAAATATCTATAAGCAGCGAGCGAAGATCTTTGGGCTGCTTCTTAGTCGGGCCTTGGGGGTCGGAAGGGAAAGCAAGATCGGCCTCAACAATCGGAGTCCCAACGGCCTCTGCAGCTATTTGCACTGGCTGAGCCTCGGAAGGGGGAGTCGCCACCACTTTCTCAATAACGGGAGGTGTGTTAGAAGAACCTTCGATGAGCTTCTATCTCTTCACCCTCATGATCTCGGTAGCTCAGTTCATCTTCCTCATAACTATAAGGAAAAAGCAAATTAAAATAGAAAATCAATATCATCGGACAAGGGAATATTATATGTTACCTTTTCTTTTTCGAGGAAACGGTTTCGATCTATAGGGATCCAACAGATTCCTTAAGTCCCATATGTCCATGGCTAGTTCCCTCTAGCGGGCGAGGATGAGCTCTTCTTCATCAGATAGCCACAAGTTACTGTCATTTCGATTTGTAAACCTCCCCCAAGTTGGTCGAACTTGAAAATCAGCTCGTACCCGTTCCACTAAAAAATAATGGTCTTTCCATTTCTTTAGGGACTTTGGGTTCCCATTAAAAATTTCGTAGCCTGACCGATCTTGTATGTAGTTGTGGTCCTCGATTCCAGCTCGAAGATCGACCACATGGGTGGTTCAAAACAAGTTCAATGTCAGGTCTATACTCTGCTCCACTACCCAAACTTGAAGAGCAGCCAGGGTTTGCCAAGCGTTAGGGTGTAGTTGTCCTATCGACATGTCAAAATACCTCAACACACTCACTTCAAAGCTCATCAGGGGCAAGCGAACGTCGGCCTCCAATTGCACCTCATAAATGGCAGTCTTCTTCTTATTGGTGAACTATGTGTTCGCCCTTTATCAAGTGCTGGGCTTGCTGGTAAAATAGTCTGGTTCAAATGTCAGTTGGGCAAGGAGTGAACCAAGCTCCTCCTTCTTGACCATTGAGCTTATACTGCCCACTCTCAACAATCGATGTGGAGCCTTCTTTTTGGAGGAGGTAGCAGACTTGCCAAAGCTGAAGGGCTGATTCCCTTCTTCTGAAGCTAATCCCCTGCTCATACCTGGAACGCTATCGAAGGGACTTCCTCACTGTCCCCTACCCTTTCACTGAAAGCATTTGCCGAGCTCATGGTGAAAGAATTAAACAAAGAACAAAAGAAAAAAGGATGAAGAAGAGGAGAGGGAGGACAAACCTGCTGAATATGGACGAAAGCGAAAGGAAAATTGGTAGAGAAGATGAATCGGAGTCCCAACGACCTCTGCAGCTATTTGCACTGGCTGAGCCTCGAAAGGGGGAGTCACCACCACTTTCTCAATAGCGGGAGGTGTGTTAGAAGAACCTTCGACGAGCTTCTATCTCTTTACCCTCATGATCTCGGTAGCTCAGTTCATCTTCCTCATAATTGTAAGGAAAAAGCAAATTAAAATAGAAAATCAATATCATCGGACAAGGGAATATAATATGTTACCTTTTTTTTTCGAGGAAACGGTCTTGATCTATAGGGATCCAACAGATTCCTTAAGTCCCACATGTCCATGGCTAGTTCCCTCTAGCGGGCGAGGATGAGCTCTTCTTCATCAGATAGCCAAAAGTTACTGTCATTTCGATTTGTAAACCTCCCCCAAGTTGGTCAAACTTGAAAATCAGCTCGTACCCGTTTCACTAAAAAATAACGGTCTTTTCATTTCTTTAGGGACTTTGGGTTCCCATTAAAAATTTTGTAGCCTGACCGATCTTGTATGTAGTTGTGGTCCTCGATTCCAGCTCGAAGACCAACCATTTGGGTGGCTCGAAACAAGTTCAATGTCAGGTCTTATACCCTGCTCCACTGCCTAAACTTGAAGAGCAATTAGGATTCGCCAAGCGTTAGGGTGTAGTTGTCCTATCGACATGTCAAAATACCTCAGCACACTCACTTCAAAGCTCATCAGGGGCAAGTGAACGTCGGCCTCCAATTGCGCCTCGTAAATGGCATTCTTCTTCTTATTGGTGAACTATGTGTTCACCCTTTGTGAAGTGCTGGGTTTGCTGGTAAAATAGTCCGGTTCAAATGTCAGTTGGGCAAGGAGTGAACCGAGCTCCTCCTTCTTAACCATTGAGCTTATACTGCCCACTCTTAGTAATCAATGTGGAGCTTTCTTTTTGGAGGAAGTAGCAGACTTGCCAAAGCCAAAGGGCTGACTCCCTTCTTCTGAAGCCAATCCCCTGCTCATACCAGGAACACTACCGAAGGGACTTCCTCATTGTCCCCCACCCTTTCACTCGAAGCATTTGCCGAGCTTATGGTGAAAGAATTAAACAAATAATAAAAGAAAAAAGGATGAAGAAGAGGAGAGGGAGGACAAACCTGCTGAATATGGACGAAAGCGAAAGGAAAATTGGCAGAGAAGATGAATCTCAAAGTCCAAGAAGCGGATATAGGAACTATTGGTGGAGAGAAAAAGAAAGGAACAGAATGTAAGTCCAGAAAAGGAAAAGCGAAAGCTTAGTTGAAATCAGAAGGTAGTTTATATAGAAAAACTAGGATGGATCCGGACCGTACACGTGACAGTAGATCCGAACTTAAGACAGTGTATTTAAGGTGGTGCACTATAATTGAAGCGCTCCTAACCGTTACGTGCTTTATAACAGGAAGCCATAATGACCTCTAATAAATGTGCTCACATAAAACTGATGTCATCTCGCTAACTCGCAGGCAATCAGGTAGAGCTAAAGATGGGTTTTCCCTGCTCCAAAATGAGGCAAGTTACATGGCCTTTGATATCAAACTTCAGATAAGAGCATGGTAAGTACTCACACCTCGAATCACCGTAACCAGCTCATTCGGCCCAGTCACCACGAGCTCTAATCTTATGGTATTGAATAGGCCCATTCGGCACTTATTTGCCAACTGTCGACATAAATGTCGCCTATTGGGGGAGACTTATGATAACAACCGAACTTAGAGACCAGTTCAACGGTCCAGTATTAGCCGAGCATATAGCTCAATGAGAACCCTCGTAAATCGACCTAAGGTTTGAGTTACCCGAGCTCTTTGATCAGGCAACAGTTTGGTTAAAAACGTGTTTCGAAAATAGCTCCATCATGATGTACAAACAATTACCACTAACCCAAGTTTCCCTCGAAAATCGCTGAAAATGAGTTAGTGGCCGAAAAGAATGGGAAACTCCTCCCATTATCTCCTGTAAACGCGCTGATTCCTCCTATAAAAAGAGGAAACACGGGTATGAAATGGTTACTTAATCTTTTGCTAGAAATTCCTACTCTTTTACATAGAAATCCTGACTTGACCGTCGGAGACTCCCTTATAGGAAACTCACTAGTCCTTTGTTTATTTTTTGCAGGTGATCGCAAGGAACTTGCTGCTCATTTTACCTGTCATCAGTCAAATATCCTATGTTTTTAATTATTTTACAAAAAAAAAAGCTCTTGCTTTAATATTATTAAGGATATCATATACAAATTTATATAAGAGTATCACTAACAAGAGTAGATTTGGTGCCATTATTCAATTAAAAAATTGCGATTCTTTTAGTAACAATTAGAGTATAATTAGACATTATGACTCTCCTTTGTAACCAAAGGATATAAGAGCATCATTAATACTTCAAATAGTATATGGAAAATAATTAGAAGTTCCTTGAAAAAAACAATTAAAAGCATATTCTTATTAATAAATCATGGGATTTTATAGAGGAGAAGCCATGTATGACGAGTGAAATGATGTTGCACTGAGTTGATAGAACAATAGGAGCTAGGAACCGATCGGGCCAGACGAAGCAAAAATCTTGCAAAAGAAGGGCTTGTCCAATCGGACCGAATATGAGCACTCTGATGGTTAAGTTAGTTTCAGAGTTTCTAGGGAAAGAAAAAAAAAAGAGAGAATACTATACAAGATATATGTGTGTGTGCAAAATGTAATGGAACCTGATATTTATAGGGAGTGAAAAGAGCCACTCGAGAGGTCTATCACAGTGTCAAAGTAGGCAAATGGCGATATGATGTGCAACAGGTGACGGATGGGATACTAGCGTGTGTCAGAGGATTGTAACAGGATAAGACTTGTCTTATCCGATTGGGCAATCCCATCTCATAGGATTTGGAGCGCGTTTTGGTTATCCACACACAGGGACTTGGAGACGCTTGTCTTTTGCCAGGTCGGATATTTCAGTATATTGGGTCAGGCTTAGTGCGGGTCCAATTTTATTAAAAAATGTTGAGCATTATCACTTATATATAAACTCCTGTTTGCTAATACTTCTCTTCCCACAAGTAAAACCGAGCATTATCACTAAATCATCTTAGAACGAATGCTGCATTGCTGCCAATAGATAAACATTTCTCTTTTCTTCTTGAGTTATATTGTACGGTAATACAGTTGCATGGCAAGGATGACGTAAACAAATTCATTTTGCTTCCGGCATGGAGAATATCATGGTTGGCCAGTTGGTGAGGAAGCTAAAGAAAATAGAAAATCTCGGTATTTAAACCACTTGTGACTATTAACATGCATGAGAAAAATGTTGACTATTGGCTCAATACTATCAAGGATATCATATAAGTATTTATACAAGAGTATCACTAGCAGGACAGAAAATATATATCTACTAGGAAAATAATCAAAACCCTGTTCTTAAATTAACAACATATAAACTCCTGTACGTATGAAACTTCCCATTAACTAGTACTTCTCTTACAGAACATTGATACTAACGAAAATAAAATACTAAGTTGCTTGTGGTGGCCATGTGTCAATATTCTAATACGTGTATCCTTCTTAGATGTGGTCAATCTGCCAATTCAATTTTTTAGGTTGAAAATCGTCCATTTTGACTATATGTGAAAAATATTGTTTTTTTTTTTTTAACCGATCCATTATAACCTCATATAACTTTTGTGACATTTAGTATAATTAACCGTGTTGAATACTTTCAGGTAAATATTAGTCATTGACTATATGAACAAATTCATAATGGTATTATTACATTTTATTTTGGGACAAGTCTATTATAATATAAGAAAAAAGAAGAAAATTCTGACCGTTTTCTTTCCATCCTTTTTTTTCTAAATACGTGGGGTGCAATTACTTATGCGGCATTTTATTTCTTTGATTGTTCCATACAGAAATAAAAGTGAATTTGAAGATGATTCATGAGCCCAAAATGTTGTTTATATCTTATTCATAAGAGATGGACCATGATAAGTGAATTTACGCCTAATTATCTAAAAATAATTAACTTATTTTTCGTTACTTAAATATCACTGAACTTATTATATTTTTGTAAAAAAATTATTTTAACCGATTTTTAACTATAATTTTTGCCAAAATACTGACCCTGCATGTCACTTCATATGTTTGAATACAAATGATATAACATATCAACAGTTATATCATCGAAAAATAACATATCATACGATATATCAGTACGCTACGTCATATTTTCGGATATGCGTGACCTCTTCTAGTGACATGACTGCTGACGTGTCGTATTACGTATATTCAGACATATGACGTGACGTACAACATCAATATTCCAACAAGAATAATCGCCGAAAATCGATTAAAATAACTTTTTTATAAAAAAAAGTAATAATTTTAGTGATATTTAATTTATAAAAAATAAATCATTTACTTTTTTTAGCAATTAGGTGTAAATTTAGTGACAATAAAATTAACCCTAGTTTTGAGTTACTTGGAAACAAAACTCTATAGGATAGAATATAAAAGATAAAAAGCAAACATGTAATTGATTTTCATACAATTCCATCCTTGATCTTCGCATGCCATTCTAATCCACACAATAACAATTCATTATAACTCTTGAAATTTCTCACCCGATGAATTTGGCATTCGCAAGCTAGAACAACAATCAAGGCCAATATTATCTTATTACATACAAGCCACTGCATTAAAGAGAAACAACATGTGCAAATTCTATGTTGCAGAGCCCCGCATCCACAACACAATAACTGAGATAGATGACCTTATTTTAGCTATCGTACAAAGTCAAGGGAATTCTGTACCTCTGCAATGCTATTGAAGTGAATTGAATCAGTTAGGTACAACTCATTATCATCCACATGAACCTTAAATAATAATATGCTCAAAGGAGCAAAATAAATTGGAGTTTAAAGGAAAAAGTATATATAATTATATATTGTCTAAAACAGAAAAACCATTACTTTAGACTAAATCTTGCATTCAATTGAAAGCTCCAACAAAATTGTGTGGGTTCCAGTTTCCAAACCTAAATTAATCCAAAGCATATATAATGACTGACACAACCTTGATAACTGATAAAATCCATCAATGTGGGCAAATTGAAGCAAATACAAACTATTCAATCATGACAAAGATGACAACTTTCTCACATCACTAACCATCTCCTTATTCTGAGTTCGAGGTCCTTGAACCCAACCACCATCAATCGACTCAATACTTCCATTTAACCCATCGTCCACAAAATCACCAACCCTTTTCACTTTAACTTCCTTAGGCTCAACAGGGTACTTCCCAGAGAAGCAAGCATAGCAAAAATTTGGAGAATCATTCTCCAACAAAGTCTTCAAGCTATCCAATGGTAGAAAAGCAAGTGAATCACATCCAATGAACTCCCTTATCTCCTCCACACTCATCCTATTAGATATCAACTCCTCAGAACTTGGTGTATCTACTCCATAGTAACAAGAAGCGATTATTGGAGGACTGGCAATCCTCATATGTACCTCCTTGGCCCCAGCTTCCTTAATCAACCTTACAATTTTGGATGACGTAGTTCCTCTCACAATTGAATCATCAACAACTACAACACTTTTCCCTTCCAATACACCCCTAACTGGGGATAGCTTGAGCTTAACACCAAAGTCCCTAATCTTCTGTGATGGCTCGATGAATGTTCTTCCTACATAGTGTGATCTAATCAATCCTTGTTGGAATGGCACACCAGCTTTGGCTGCGTAGCCAAGTGCAGCCACCACCCCTGAATCAGGGACAGCAATCACAACATCACAATCAACAGGAGCCTCAGTGGCCAGAATTTCACCAAAAAGATGCCTCGACTTGTAAACAGACCTACCAAATACATCTGAATTAGGCAAAGCAAAGTAAATATGCTCAAATATGCATTGCTTGGGTTCAGGATGAGGCATTAAGCAAAGTGATTGAACCCCATCTTTATCCACCACTAAAACCTCCCCAGGATAAACCTCTCTCTCATATGTGGCCTCAATCAAATCAAGAGCAGAAGTCTCAGATGCAAATACGATAGAACCATTGCTCCTCCTACCCATAACCAAAGGCCTAAACCCAAAAGGGTCCCTCACAGCAACCAATTTATCCTCTGTAGCAAACACCATAGAATAAGCCCCTTGTAACTTCTCACATGCATCAACAATCCTGAGAAAGAAAGGCCTAGCCTTGGATATGGCAATCAAATGCAAAACAACCTCAGTATCAGAACTAGTATTAAAAATTGAACCATTATCTTCAAGCATAGCCCTCAAATTTTGATAATTGACTAAATTTCCATTGTGGGCAACACCAACAGACCCAAACCTGTAACCAGCAACAAAAGGTTGAACATTCTTAAGCATAGAAGCCCCAGCTGTAGAATACCTAACATGACCAATAGCTAAATCACCAGGTAATTGATCAAGCTTTGATGAGTTAAACACCTCAGAGACTAATCCAACACCGGTAACAGACTGTAAAACCTTATTATTAACAGCAACAATACCGGCTCCCTCTTGGCCACGATGCTGCAAAGCATGAAGGGCTAAATAGCAAAGACGAGAGGCTTCAGGGTCGCCATAGATACCTACAACACCACACTCCTCGCGGGCCTTATCGTCATCATCAAAGTGAAAACCCAAAGAAGAATCATCTGGGTAGTCCTTGTTTGCGGAAATAACATCAAAGATAGGATTTTTTGAGGAGAAAGCGAGGTGGGGTTTCTGAGTATGAGAAAGAGAAGGCCTGTGAGGAAAAAGAGAGGGTTTATTGAGGGTTTTGGGAAGAAGGGACACAAGGGATTTCTGAGGTACCTGGGGCTTAGAGTTTAAGGAAAGAGAGGGTTCAGAAAGAGAAGAAAGATTGGTGGTGGAGGTGGCCGCCATGTGAGAAAGCGAGAAGGAGGCTAGGAGTGAGGGAGAGAGAGGGAGAGGGGTAGTAGTAAAAGAGGGGTCTTGATAAAAAGGAAGAATTGGTTCTAGGTTTTCGGTCTCGGAGATTTTGAAGGGCAGCATTTGCAACTTGCGAGTGTGATTCTAGTCTCTTTTTTTTTTTTTTTTTTTGAGCTTTTTGTTAGTCAAGTCAAATTTTTTTGTTCTGTTTTTTCCACATTGACGTGCTCTCAGAATCGTTTCCCATGTGCCCCATTTTAGCATTCGGGCAACGTTGTTATTCCTCACAAATACAGTTCCAATTTCTAAATCAATTATGGTTAACTCAAATATAGTTCCGATTTTCTGGTTAACTCAAAAAGTAAATCTGAAATCAAATTGATTTTCACGGATCTTATTTTTATGCTATGAATTTAGCTATATTTGATGAATATATTGATTAATTTCAGTTAACTATAATTTAATTTTTTGAAAATCGAAACTGATAAAGTGATTAATCGAAATTAATAAACCGATTAATATAGCTAAATTTTCGATCCGATTAATCTGTAAATCGATTTAATTTCAAATCGATTATTCGGTTAATCAAAATTTTGATTTTTTTGTTCACCTCTAATTACAATTTTTACTTTTAAAAATTAATAGTTAACTATTAGTTAATATTTAGCCGGTTTATATATTTTATATGTTATGTTTTAATTTTTACACTTAAATTTACTAATAATTTTATAGTTTATAAATATTACAATATACGACTTTTTAAAATACTATTATAATACATATTTTTAGTAAATAAATATTAAAATTATTTTCTTGTTACAATTATTTATTTATTGCATGTGCATAACTAGCATTTTTTTGTTAGTTTCGTATTGAATATATTAAATTCTTATAATTAATTATGAAAATTTTATTTTTTTAATAGATAATATATTTTATTTTTATTTTGAAAAAGATTAAATATAAAAAATAACATTATAAATTATATAATTTATTAAATTTATATATTAAAATTTAATAATATTTAACTGATAAATTGATTTAAAAAATTATTTTAAATTAATATTAATACACAATTAATAACTATTAATAAAATTGTTAATGAAACCACTTAACCCTTATATTTATATTTAAATATATGCTTAAGCCATGCTTGCATGTTCCATCATACTTTTATTTGTTTGTTTTGTTTGACTTGTAATATCACTTTTGACTAAATGTTTGTCTGGATCGCCTTTGAATGGCTCCAGAAAATCTATTTGAGTGCACTAATTATGAATTAATTAATCCATTCCATAGTTCATTACCCTTTTATTTATTTGGACTTTCATAATTAACTCAATTACTTCTATTTTTTGACCGTTGGGCACCTTATTTCTTTTTGTAAATATATAAATACTATTCGTGAACGCGCAAATCACTAAAATTACAGCTATGTAAATTAAAATTTATAAAAGTAACAATGTTAACAAAATTTGCTTGTGCTTGTTTAATATACCCACAATTTATTAGTTTATTTACTTTATATTAAAAAAAGGAAAGTTATATATACATGTATAGAGAGAGAGAGCCGCTTGTACTTACATACTTTTGTCATTCGAGCCTTCTATTTTAATACCTTAAGCTGCTAATATACTCTATTATAAACACCTGTGATGTCACCACTTGCTTATGTGGCAAGAATCTTGCTGATCAAAACAAGAAGTGTGAATATCACGCAGCAGGGGAACGTGAATGTAACTTTTAATTATAATTTATTGTGATAATTATAAAATATTTGGATGATTATTAAATTTATATTTTTTTTTAATTTTAGTAAAAATATATATTTTTTATTTTTTATTTATAAATATTTTATTGTGATTATTCAGTATATATAATTAATAAAAAAAAATTTTATTCTACTATATCTATATTTACTTTAATTAATTTTATAACACGTTATCAGCACGATAACTTTTAATGATTATTGAAAGTTGATAATTTATGACAACCTGATTCGAAGAAATCAAGAATTATAATTTACAAGATTAAATAGTAAAATAAATTTAATTCATAAATTTTAAATTATTTTAATTTTTATGAGTTAATGAGATTTATTAAGGGTTAAGTAATTCTACCCTACAATAAATAATTTTAAAAGATTTAATATACGAAAATATTAAAAATTGAGAATAGCATTTTCTATTACCAAGGACATTAACATAATTTTAGTGATTTGTTTTGCATAATTGCAATTTGATGATCCTTGCTTAATTCTATTTTAATTATTATATTATATATGATGAATATATTTTATGTCAAGTAATATTTGGTTTTCAATTTGCTATATGTATATTGTTGGTATATGTAATACAATTATTTGAAGGCTGCTGAAGAGTTATAATATAATTATTTGCATACAATTTGTTACGAAATATATTATTTCTCAAATATGTCCTGCAGACATTTATTTTAAAAAAAAATATTCACTGAAATGAATATCATTTTGAAACTGAGAGAGAAATACTTGAGATTCACTTTGTATAACACTAGTAATATATTTTTCAGATAATTTGATTTGATTTTAATACAAATATTAGTAAATTTGAAGTTTACTAATAGATACAAATATTAGTAACTTGAAGTTTACCAATTATTGTGCAAATATTAATAACATATTGTTTACCAATTATACAAATATCAGTAAACATGAAGTTTATTGATTAAGTGATATTAATATCAGTAAATCTGAAGTTTATTGATTAAAGTAAAATTGTTATTAACTGTCACAAATATTAGTAAACACAAAGTTTACTAACTGTTTGATATTAATATTAATATTAAGAAACTTGATATTTATCAATTGGTATAATATAGATATAATAAAATAGCAAACCTGAAGTTTACTAATTAACAATTGATTATTTGGCATGATTGGTTTGACTATTCCGAATCAATTATAATGTATAAATTATTGAGAATTCTTATATACATATTTATTAAAGAACCAGAAGTTTCTTTTAGTTCAATTTAAGGAATTCTCATGACCTATTTGTTCTCAAGAAATATTATTAAGGTATCACTAGCTAATAAAGGAGTTGAATTCCCTTTATTCTGGAATGAATAAAAATAATATATGTGGGCCCACTATCCACCATGTGAAATACTTAAATATTTTTGAAAGATACATCAATAAAATATTCACATGTGTGTTTATTATCAATCCACAACTTGCAGTTTGTGAAATTATTCAAATTAAGTGCACAACTTTCAGAATATGCAATCAAAATATTTTTCTTGATAATATTAGTGATCGTATGTCATGGCTAAAAGATTATTATAAGCTCCTTGTACATGTTCATACTCCAAGAACTAGCTAAAAATATTAACTACATGCCTCCGGTTAATTGCTAGATATTTTTATGAGAACAATAGTGTCATTTTTATATATGGATATATAATATTGATGTAAACAATACTTACATGCATTATGCCAATAAAAATCATAAAATTTCTCAATTGCAATTTTAGTTGAAAATTGCATTTTGTTTAATATTTTTCCTAATATAAGGGAAAGAAAGTAGCTAAAATAAATATATACATTATGCATATTTTAGATCTTCATATCATGAACCTGAAGTTCAAAAGATGATTTAATTATGATGATAATGTATTTATTAGTATATAAAAATTTATTAAATCTCATTTGTATTAGCTGCAAATGCTCCAATTCAAAATAATATCTCAATAGGATAATTTACCTTGTAAGGTAAATTATTCGGTTTCAAATAAGAATAAAATTTTTGAATGGCAAGGAGCAAATAAATTCATATAGTCATATTATGGAGGCGAGTACTTTTGAAAAGACCTATGATATAACTAATTTTTTAAACCCCAGAAGTGGTTCAGGTACCTGAAATTAAATAAGAGATCTCAATATGTCATTTGTTTTTAAAAAGGAACCAAAAATGATAAAGTTGTCGACAACATTTCTGTATAAAAATATTGATGTTGATATTTTCAATATTGTGAGAATTTTAAAATTAAATATGTTAAAAAATACATATATTAATTGCCTTCAATATGAATTTTTGGACCTGCAGTTCAAAATATTGATAAATATGATGCCAAAGAAGTACAATTGATATTCATGCAATAAATAATAAAGTCGTAAAATATGATTTATTTTATGACATTTATTGCAATTGATTGGTATTGATTGCAAAAATGCATATATTTTTTTAAAGAATGCAATAAATTTTTACTGTTTGTTAATTTAGTAATATCTTAGTATGTAAATTGATACTATTTGCATATTTTAATTCCTTAAGGATTTATCATGCCTGAAATATATAAATATTATAGTTTATATTACTGAAACTCTTGAAAAGTTCAAAATGTTTTAACAAATTTTGGAAACTAATTTTTGTCTCCACTTGAAGATCAAGTTCTATTTGATTGAGAAAATAAATTTTTATAATGTGATTATATGTTTATATATTATCTTTTTTTGAGTACTCAAATGGTTATAAAGTCACTAGATATAACATATTTTATGATCATATATTATTGCTATTGATGCTTTATGTAATCATGCATTAGATGGTAATTGTCAAATTATTACTTAAAATTACATATTGTTTTAAAGATTTTAGTTCTCTATATAATTATATATGTTTTATTTGGATAATTTTATTATCTTTAAGTAATTCTTTAGAAATATTTGAATTAAATTACTAAATGCATTCATTTGCTATAGATGATTATGTTGTATATATGTTATGATCAAATTATTTTATTTGTTTCATTCCTTGAAGTAAATAAAGTAATATAGAATTATGATCATAAAAATGGTATGTTCAAGAAAATTATTACTGTATTATTATTTTTCACCACCAGAAGTGGTTGATAATTAAGAGAAAGAACAAGAATGGTTAAAAAATCATTTGAAAATGGATAACTTATTTATTATATAGTATAAAACTATATTGGTCATGTACCTGTTGTACATATGACTATATTATTAGGTTTTATAAAATTTCTCATCTTGGTTTTATAAAATTTTTCATTTTAAATAAATGAAAGATGTGTAGATAAATTTGTATATGTTTATGTACAACATGTGTTGTTATTTTTCAATTTATGCAAAATATATCCAGAATATATATGATAAGCATATCCATAAGATATGTGGCTCATTTTAGAAAAAGAGCTTTATTATATATCAGAACTTTATATGCACAAATTTAAAATTGTGTACCGATATTATTATAAGGGGAAGAAAAATACACGTTGTACTCTTTTTTCCTTAAATAAGGTTTTTTCCTTCTGGATTTTTCTATTAAGGTTTTTAATGAGACAACTTATGATGTGTATTAAAATATTGTGTACTCTTTTTTTCTTTACTGGATTTTTATCCCATAGGAATTTTTTTTTCCAGTGAGATTTTAATGAGGTACAATACGTATTAATGGACATTCAAGGGGAAGCATGTACTATAAATTTCATGATTATAAATGTCCATAACTTTTTTAAGATTGATAGAATGACTTATCAAATGAAAAAAAAAGGCAAAACAATTATTATTCATGTATGATATTTTGTAATATTATCAATAATTTTAAATATCCGCCAGAAGCGTAAAAAATCTTTTAATGGAAAAGATACCAATCTTTGAAAGAAAATAAAATGAAAATTTATAAAGTGATACTCCTGAAAAGGTAAAAAGCAACTTAAATCAATAACTCCAGATATTTAGAAAAATAACCCCAGAAGTTATTCTAGTAATGGTAAATTACATGAGATGCGAAAATGGGTGATAATTATTGTTGATAATGTATTTACATATTCAGTTGCTTATGAAATATAATAATAATGGGTATGAGTCTCTAATTATCAAAAAATATCGATATCAATGTGAATAACAAAATTCATACAAAATATTTGGATTAGAAGTCCATACACCAAAAGATGTCAAATTTTTTAGCTACAAAAGTAGTAATTATTGAATTACTCAATGTTAGCTATTCATAAATTTAGTTGAAAACTCATGTAGTTGGAAGCCATAACTCAATATAATAAAGCAATATATAGATTATTGTTCAAGAACAACGATCAACAATATTGAAGTATGAAGAAATCACAAAGTTTTTTTTAGCAGCAAATCAGCTGATCTCTTCACCAAGACTCTACCAACTTTAATTTTCAGAAAGCACGTAAATAGTATTATGATGTTTCAGTTTAAGAAAATATTGTAATTATTGTATTTTTGAAGGGAAGTATATAGCCTGTGAATACTGTACTCTTTTTTCTTCGCTAAGTTTTTATCCCACTGGATTTTTCTTAGCAAGGTTTTAACGAGGCATATTATTAGTGCATAGTCATCCAAGAGAAAGTATTGTTATAATTATAAAATATTTGGATGACTATCAAACTCATATTTTTCTCAATTCTAGTAGAAGTCTATCTCTTCTATTTTGTACCTATAAATACTCCATTGTGGTTATTCAGTATACACAATCAATAAGAGAAAATTCTCTATTCTACTATATCTATATTTACTTTAATTAGTTTTATAACACAATTAATGCTTACAACTAAAAAAAAAACTCTTCTTCTTCCTTTCTTCAAGTACTTGCTTTGGTATTGGTTTTGAACATAATATGATATCCTCTTCAAGCATTTTTCTGATTTAGATTGTCTTTCAAATAAAACATCCAAAAAAGTTCCAATTGGATAATTAGATCAAAATAACACCAATTCAATGCAGCTCATTTTAATATACAGTAACAATTCCAAGAAGAAGAACAAATGTAATTCTGCAAGAAACAATAACACCAAAACTAGCTCCACCACCACCTCCAATTGCCCACACAATCAAAAAAACCATAGATCGAACAAGAAATTGATATCAACAGATTTATCAAAATAAAAATAGGAATAATAAACTACAAGCACATAGAAAAAACAGTTAGATATAAAAATAAAAGGGTGAAAAGAAGCAAAAAGAAAGAGAGATATGAAGGAAGAGACTGAAGGCTCCCTTAAACTCGGAGATCTATTCGTCGGTGAGCTGATATTTGGAAGAAAATGAGTGTTTTGAGAGAAATAAAATAGGAGAAAAAGAGAGAGAGAGGAGAGAAGATGACAAATATAGATGAAGCTTTTTATGAAATTACCACACCTCGAGAATTCCTCTGTAATATCCTTCTCGGAATAGTCCTTTTCAATACAAAACTTAGCCGAAAAATGGTAAATTTTTTTTTCACCGAACAATTCGAAAATACTTAAAACTCTTTCATTAATTCTAGAATCATACAACAGTCTTATAAACAGTTAAAACATAAATAAAAAATAGTTTCATGACAAAATCTTACATTAGATATTAAACCATCACTAACATAAATATAACCAAACCACAGTTTAGTCTTTTACCTTAATAATCTTAGTATATACATGCCAAAAGCTTACATCAAACTACTACAAAAGTCTTCTCTTCCGATCTGAATCTACCGTGTACTGATGCTCCCGCAACACTTCCAAACCTGCACGCAGTAAACACTACGTGCTGAGCACTAAATATGCCCATTGGTGACTACTAATCCAAGAATTTTCCAAGAATAAGCATAATTTTGTAATTTATGCTTTTACTAATATTATTTCATTAAGCCTTTTCTTTTATCTCGGTTAATAATAATCATGTTATTAACTCACATTGTGGTAATTATGGTTCTTTTGTTTCTAAACTTTCAACTTTACTTTGCAGTATTTTCTTAGGTGGATCAATATCGGATTTACTTTTACTTTTATGTTAATGTTTACTATAACTTTTACTTTTATCATTACTTTCATTTTACCCTTTAGCCACAGCGATTTAATTATCATTTCATTTAGCAATATGTATTGGTACTCGTGTCTTTACTAATACCAAAATAAATTACTTTAGTTCTTGATTTACTGTTTAATTATTCAATCTGGACTCTAATTATACTTCTTGCTATTTATTCTTTTATTTTTGCTTTGACTTTTAACTAATAAATACATTACTGTTTAAAGGCTTTTAAACTTTATTGACAAGTAACATAATTATTTCGGGACACTTTGCAGTTAAATTCTCTTTCCTTCATTTATATATATTACTTTCGTTCAAATATTTATTAAGACATATGTCTTTTACTTCTTTCTCATCGGTCAATTATGCGTCTTTTTATTGTTTTACTTTTTAATTAACTTTTCGTTCAAAAATATGTTACATAAGCATTAAGTTCACTTTATGTCAAAATCATCACTTTTTAACTTTAAATAGGAAATTAATATTGTTTTTTCAAGCTTGTCACTTCCTACAATAGTAATTGATACGAGAAATACCAATTAATCAAATTTATCTTTTTCACGAAAAAAAAAATATATTTTAAATTCTTATAAAAGCTTAATTAAACCTTGATTTAATATTTTAATCTTATAAAACCTTTCTTTTCTTTTTCTTACTAATTACATTCAGAAATCTTTACAGATTTATTTCAACTTTGCATTTTTCTTTTAAACGAATCGTTTTTCGTTATAACTTTTTATAATCAATTCAATTAAACAGTACCTATTTATTCATTCCAATGTGCCCCTAGTGCAATACAACAAGATTCTCAGATAGGATACGCGGAACGTGGACCTCGTAGGGCCACAACAGAGAGAGAAGTGATCTCCAAGGAATCATTTCTCACAGAGCATATAACAGAGCAGAGAATGCCATGGTGATCAGAGATCCAGTCCACAGCATAGCAAGTCATCATGACTTGTACCGCGATATAAGGTGTCCTATGGCTAGCCATTTATATCTTGAACAAAAATAAAAATGCATGTCTATCGCTAAGGGCAAATATAACCAATCACATTAGTAAACGTTTTTAAATATTTAAAAATCTTTAATCTCTTTCTTTTATTTATCATTACACTTTATTATGATCAAATGCACTTTTTTGTCCTTTTTATTCACTTTCTCTTTTTCTAGTCACTTTAGTGAATTATTTTTCGATAGTTCACTCAAATACTTAAACCTTTCAGTCTTTTATACATATTATAAATTATGAATTATGGCATTATAATTCACAATTTTCTTTTATTATTTTTGAATAATTCTTTACGAATTATTTTCAATACTTTTAAACTTGACATTTTTACAATTTTTTCTTTTTCGGTCCAAATTTTCAATTATTCGATATGCCGGCTTTTATTTCGTCGGCGAATTAATTTTATAATCATTTACTCTTTTAATACTTTTCGTTGACTAATTTATTTTGATAAATTAGTCACATTTTTATTTTTCTACTTTTTATACAATTAGAAACTCTATTAATATCATTTATTATCTTATGCCTCGAACATGCATAATTTGACTTTTTCTATTGGATTATTCATTTCAAATACATAATTACAATTTTGCTATTATAATCATTAATTTTCATTCTTATTATATAATTTCTTTCATTATTCATCTTTTATTTTTTATTTTACCATTTCAGGTAAAATTATATTTTAGTCCCCATACCATAGAAACTCTATCTTTTGGAACCATTAGGTCTCAAAAATTATCATTTTACCCTTGTTAAATATTTCTTACTTATTTTTTTTGCGATAATTACCTACTTTGGCAAAGTTACCATTTTGCCCCAAAACTTTTATTTTCTTTCATTTAAGTCCCTTTTTTCATTTAAAACTCATTTTATTTTTCTTTTATTTAATAATCAATTTATTTCCATCATTTCTATTTATTTATGAATTATTTACCAATAATTCATTATTCTTATTATTTTCACGACCCAATAATTATTTCGAAAAGTTCGTCGGTTGACTTTTTATTTCTTATCATTGACATTAATTTACTTTCACATTAATTAATTATTTTTGTCATTTTTATACAATTATGCATTAAAAATTCAATTATTTTCATTGTACATATTGACATAAAAATTTCAATAAAATCCAAATCAATTCAATAAATTCCTATGAAATTTATTTATGCATTATTTATTAGTCCTTGCCATTTTTCATCAAAATAATCACTTAATTCACTCTAAATCAAAATTTTCATTCAATACATACACTATACATAATCTTAAAAATTTCCAAATTAATTTCAAATATTCTCTAAAAATTTATAGACATCAATTATCATGTCTATTATTAAATTAAGCTAACATACATTTATTTCATGCATTTTTTTCATTATTTCTTCACCTAGGTAATTCGGCCATCAACATTTTTCCACCTTAAAAATTTTCTTTCTTTAATTAAAGCCTTCATTTCATTTCCTCTCATGTTTAATTTCATTTATCCTAACATAATTTCATGAATTAATAATTTTACATATTTTTATCTTAATTACATAATTAAGAAAAATTCATAATAAAAGGGAAATTAAGGGATTTTGTAGTCACTTCCAATTTTCTCAAGCTTTAGCTTCCTTAAACTTCACTTTTCTTCACTTGGCACCAAGCACAACTTCATCCTTCCACCATCATCATCCTTGGCCGAATTTTCAAGCCTTCCTAACCTCAAATTTTTGTCCTCAAATGAAAAATTCAATCTCATAATTAGCTTTTACACCTCAAAAACTATAAGAAAACACCAAAAACTCAATTAAAATTACTTAATTCCTTAAAGTCCATCTTACCTCTTTTCCTTTCTTTCCTTGATTTCTTATCTTTTCTTGCTCAAATTACTTGTTTGAAGCCACTAAGGTGACCTAAAGAGAGAGAACTTCATCTTTTATTTAGGATTTTAGGAGAGATTTGAAGTAGATATGAAGAAAAATCAAGAGAGAGAGGAGAAATTCAGCCATTACAAGAGGAAGAGGAAGCTGGATTATTCTGAAGCAAATCTCCAGATTTTACCCCTTTTATACCACTCTTATGGGCCCAAAATTGGGCTTTGCTTATTTAAACATTAAGGCCCATTTAGCCCTTTTTAAAGCCCACTCCAATTTTTCTCTCTTTCTTACTTTAAATCACTTCAATTTTAATTCCATCACTCTTAAAACATCAAAAATAGGTAGCACGCAAATTTTTAGCTCAATCGGAGTCCGTTATCGATCCGATTTAAATTTATCGGTCCAATTTGACAACTGTCGGTGTCACCGAAAAATTCAAATCTTATCACCAAAATATTCTACATAAAATTCATGTAGGCATGAAAAATCTGGCAATTTTTGGAGTTCGTTTACTATTTTTAATTATTTATACAAAATCAAGTCTCATTCTCTACTAGGGAAATCGACTTGCAAATTTTTTCGTATTTTTGACTTTTGGAGGCCCATTTGACCTCAAATTCACTTCAAATTTCAATTCTAGGCTCACCATGACTATTCCTTTTAAATGGTCCAATAAAATATTTTTAACTTTCGGGTGTCCTTTCAAATCCGGAAAAATACTATTCATTACCGGAAAGTACTATTCACGGCTAACTCGATATTGAGGCAATTACATCCTCTCTTTCTCTCATTTTCCTTTTCCTCTGCACTTTGCAATGTTAGGGAAAACTGGAGGAAAAAGTCTTTTTTTTTAATTTCAATTCCAATCCTTAACATACCCAAATTCGAATGCAAAATAAATAGAAAATTTCAATTTTTAAGTTCATTCTTAAGCCTATGAAGAAGAAGAAACTTAATTACAATAGAAAATAAACATAAAATTTGAATACACAATTAGAAAACTAAAAAATTATAATTCAAATATATAAACAAAAAAAATAGAAAAGACCGGAAGAAGAAGAAAAATGAGTATACAATTAGATCTCAACATCATCAATCTCTTGAGAAGAAGGGAGCGCAGCCGACGATGGAAAGCGAAGGCCACGAGCAGGCAATGACAAACGAAGGCAGCCAATCTCCTTTTAGAGAGAAAATTGAGAAGAGAGACAAAAATGATGAAAGGCGGCGAACAAGTGACGGGAAGTGAAGGCAGCAAATGGCTTCCTCCTCTGTGGACAACAATCGATCTGATCGTGATTTTAGAGAGAGAATAAGAACAAAGGAGATGGAAGAAAAAGTGTGAGGAGAAAGAGTGAACTCGATTAAAAAAATTTCACCGTGCTGCTTGTCCAAATACTATTGGCTAAAAGTGACAAGCCAAACATGCCAAAACGCATGCAATTCACACGCTTTTGAAATTGACAACAAGCATTTATTTTATTAATACTCCCTTTGTTTTTTTATTTATCATTTTTAGGTAAAATTTAAATTTTATTTATCTGTCACTTTTAAATTTTTAATATAATTTAATTTATTTTTTTAATTTATTTTTCTTTTCCAATAAAATCAGAACCAATAAGATTTGATAATTTAATCTTAATCACGTAATTTAATACTAAATTTAAATCTATTTATTATTTTTTAATCTTAATAAAAATAATAAAAATGACTGATAAAAAAATCAAAAAGAGTAATAGATAATTATAAGTATCAAAATAGTAAACAGTTAAGTTTAGGGGCTAGCATGGCAAAAATGCCCAAATATAAGGGATTACTTATATATATATATAATCTTTTAAATTTACTCGCTAAATTTTTTAATTTATCACATTAATTTAAAATAGTATAGTATTTATTTAAATGAACTGATTTTTTTTAAAGTATTCAGCAAAAATAAAAAAGTAAATGGTCATTTATTTTATATTATGTAATAAATATTTAATTTTTTTTATATTGAATAAAGTCTCACATTAAATTGATTAAAATTGTGAAATAGAGTTCATGAAAGAAGTCTAGTTTGGAACTTAAAATCAAAAACTAAGCTATCAAATTAAACCTTCTCGATCTTATTTAATTTACACCCTTTAAATAATTTGATCTCAAATTTGAAAATTTGGTGATTTTTTCAAATTTTTATGTCCATTCAAAATTTAGCAATTCTTGATAAACTTTATTTTATGGGTTTGGATCTAAAAATCAAATTGATAAAAAAAAATTACAGTGCCATTTGAATGGAATTTTCAAGAAAGTTTGATTTTTATCCATAAATTTTTACTCTATGGAATAAAAATGTTGGTTACGTTCCCGATTGGACCTATATTTATAAACTAGGGAAAGTATGATTTTTTGAAAAAAGTTAAGATATTAGCGTCAATTACTTGTAGAGCTATTGGATATGATTCTTTTCTTAGCTCTTTTAGATGGAAACTCTTGTGCTCTTGTTCAAAGTCTAACTATTCTTATTCTTTAAGGATTGGCTCTGAATTTTTTGTCATTTTTATTTAAAATTCTTTATATTAAAGTGATAATGCTATAAATGTTTAAATATTTATTAAATTAAGGAGAGTTTTGCTAATCAAATTTAGCACTTGAAATCAAACGAATATTTGACGTAAAAGTAACAGAAATTTCGTTTAAATAAAAATAGCGTAAAAGTGATGAAGCCACGATTGGATAGGATCCATAAGCATATGGAAACTGAAAGTGAGTCCTAAAGTTCTACACGCCAAGAGAAATGGCTAACAAATGTAGGAACCCAAAGGGATGAATTATGATATTACTATTCCCTCTATTTTTTTATCTGTCATTTTTAAGTAAAATTTAAATTTTATTTATCTGTCATTTTTAAATTTTCAATATAATTTAATTTATTTTTTCAATTTAATTTTTTTTTCAATAAAATTAAAACCAATTAAATTTGATAATTTAATTTTAATCACGTAATTTAATATTAAATTTAAATCTATTTATTATTTCTTAATTTTAATAAAAATAATAAAAGTAACTAATAAAAAAACGGAGGAAATATATTTTAAGATAATAAATAGACAATTTCCTTATTTTATGTAATATAATAAATACACAATTTCTATTACCACCGAAATTCTCATTTTTCTGCTCTTAATTCTCATTTGCTCCCCCGATTTTGAATTTGGGCGGTGCAAAGACCCACCAACTCCCCTTGGTGTTGTCCTCCTCATTAATGCATCCAACCTTTTTCCCCTTTCCCGGGGACTGCATTTTTACCCCAATTTAAATGGTCTTGTTTGATCTTCTAAGCACTTTTTTATCCAAATTTGACTGACCCACGAATTTATTTTTAAAATCATAATCGTGAAATTGATTTTAGAAATGTGGGGTAGAAGAAAAATATTTAGAATTTTAGAAATGCGTGAACCCAACGGTGCTAATTTCAGACGTATTTGAAACGCATAAAATTATAGAAATTTGTATTCAAACTATCATTTTGTGTTCTGATTTTAGCAGCTGAGGAATACAAAAAGTTCCAATTGAGCCCGAAAAACGGCACTGACATTGACGATTTCAGCTGTTAGATGACAATATTTTACTCGCTTCATTTTTTTATTAATTATTTTTATTATTTTTATTAAAATTAAAAAATAATAAATAAATTTAAATTTAATATTAAATTACTTGATTAAAATATTAAATTTGATTGGTTCTAATTTTATTGAAAAAAAAAATAAATTAAAAAAATAAATTAAATTATATTAAAAATTTAAAAGTGACAGATAAATATAATTTAAATTTTATTCAAAATTAATAAATAAAAAAGAATGAAGGAAGTACTATATTTTTTTAAATTAAAAAATAAGTTTTGGCACACAATAAAATGTACCTACATATTCTTCATTTTATATATATATATATATATATATTGAAGAATGGTATTTTTTATTTAATTAAACAGTAAATATGTATATACATTAAATCGTGCGTGCCGTAACACACTCTTTCACGGAGCATCTCTTTAATACACCAATATAATAAATTTACACACCATCTAATTTTCTTTTTTTAATAAAATAAAACATGATATTATTGACAGGTGGAGAATGATAAAAATAGAAGAATGCTTGTCAATTTGGGGTCCATTTCCAAAGAAAGTTCGTAAAATGTATCATAGAGAAAATTAACAAAATACCCCTGAAATTTAGCAATATTAATAATTGAGTCTCATTAAAACATATAAATACAATACATTCGAGTCTCTGTATTTTTTAAGGTCTATCAATTTGACAAAACTTATAAAAATAATTTTTTCAGTTAATAAAAATTATACTTCAAAAGTTATATTCCAAAAATTAGATAACTGTTTGATAAATAAAATTCAAAATTACTTATAAATTCAAAATTAATTTGTTAACAGTTTAGTAAATAATATAATTAAAAATTACTTTTTACAATAAATGTTTAAATTGTTATTTTATCGATTCTTTTATTGTCTTGACTTAATAATGAATTTTTCTTTTATTAATCAAATTATACGGTAGTAACTATACATGATTGTAATTACCTTTTAATTATTTATAATCTAAAATTTTATAATTTGAAAATATATTATGCGTTTAATTTATTTAGAAACATATTGCATTTGATATATTACACTATCAACAAATTTAATTTGTAATATATCAAAATTCGTGGCCTTTTGTGTAAAATTAATTTCACCTTAGTTGAAAACTGTAAGAATATAATATTTATTTGATTTGATTTGATTCAAAATTGAAAGAAAAACTAAAAAGGTAAAATTTTAAAGTAGAAAAATAAAAAGAGAAAATTTGAGAGAAAGAATGATATGTAAAAAAATTTTCCTTCCTTTTTTTTATATTAGATATAATTATTATTATAAAATAAAATAAAAAAATATATTTATTTAAAATAAATTTTAAATTAGCAACCCTTAATTTTTAATTGGATGCGTTATTTAAATTTTGGTCTGACTCTTTGATATGTCCTACGTGGCTGTGTCTGGCCCTCCTTGATATATAATTTAATGTTAACACTTTAATGATTTGATGCTTTTTCGTTAACTATACAGCTAAATCCACCTGGCATGTAGTATTATTTGATTTTTCTCCTCTCTCAATATGTACAATCGTACATAAAGTAACTTTAGATTTTTTTGCTTTTATATTGTGTATGCTGCATAAAAATTCATAGATAATTCTAAATAATAAAATCGTAAATATAGATTAAATTACATATTTTCTTTAATAAAATCAAACTATTCCTACCTTGATTTCATGCGTGTCATAAAAGAACATTTTTGAATTGCATATAAACGGATATGATCACAAAAATTGTTTTTCAATACTGCCTAATATCCATTTATTCAAATATTTCTTGGTTGGAATAGGCATTAAAATGATAAAGAAGTATAGTTGGCAAATGAGTTGTATCGGGTTAGTTGTATTGAGTCATAATCGGTCGGGTTAGATTATATAAAATTAAAAAATTTTCACCTCATAAATAGGTTGGGTGGAATTGAATTATGATTCAAACAAGTTATTATTAAACGAATGAAATTTTATTACATTTTTTTCAATTCATTGAATATAAAAAAATTATGCGTATATATTATATAATTTTTTATATTTATATTATAGAAAAAATATAAAATATAAATGGAACATAAACTAGTTGGGTTTAGGGTCAAACAAATAGAATAGGATTATGTCATTTAATGGGTCAAATAAGTTGGATCATAAATAAGTTATTGATAGATCGATTTAAATTGAATAAAAAAAATATGAATCATATAAATTGAATTTACAGATCGGATTAAAATTTGATAAGTGCATAAAAAATATATATAGATTATTATATTTAAGTATTAATCGATCGGACGGTGACTATTGGTGTGCACCATTTATGTAGATCATTGCATAAATTCAGGGATAATTTTTTAAATAAAGTATTTAAAAAAATACAAAAAATGGGTGTATCAAAAAGTATTTACAAGTGTGGTGTTTTTGGATCAAAATCGTTGGAGTCCGCAACAATGTCATGTCAGAGGCGATAGGTAGGCAAATTGTTTCCGCAACGTCTGAAAATTGCTACAATTTATAGTGCTTTCAAACGCCACAAAATTTGCAATCTAAGTCCACGCCTTAACAAAATTACTGAAAATTACTTGACTATCTAGTCATTTCAATTTGATCCGAAATTTTAATTTTTTAATATTATATTTATATTATATAAATCAGTTTTTTTATTTTTCCCCTCATTCTTCCTTCTTCTTTCCCTCAACCCATTCTCTCATTCCGCTCTAAATAAAATTCATTCTCCGGTAGTTTTCTTTTTTTTTTTTCTATTTACAATTTTTTAATAATTTGTTGTTTATATTAAATTTTGAAGTTAATTTTTAACTTGTTGCATAAATCAAGGGTAAGTAAAATTATTCATATTTTTAACGGTTAATTAAGTAGAAAAAGTGTAAATTTTTAATGTGTTATTTTGCAATTTGTAGATGCAATTTATTTGCTGGCGTTACAAAAAAATGCAAGTCATAATTAAAATTTTTATATTAAATAAAATATTCTATAAAATTAAATGTTAGGATAATAGACTGAAATAGAACAAAAATTTTATGTAAATGCTAATCAATGTCTAACAATCATTTATATTGATATTGTAATGTTATTTGCCATATATTGATATTGTAATGTTATTTGCCATGTTTAAAATATTCGGGGACAGCTTTTAATATAATATTTTTAAAAAAATTTAGAAAAGTAGGGTGTTTCAGAAAATAGTTAGAAATATTAGATAATTTTTTTTTTACATTATTTCATTTATCACATTATTTTTTTTAATTTTTATAAAATATTTTTTCATATTAGAATTTATAACAAATTTTTTTACATTATATTTCATACTTCAATTGTTTTAATTTTTTCGCTATTTTTATTTCATTATTTAACTTATTACATTAATGTTTTAATTTTTTAATTTCTTTTTTTAAAACTTGTTTCATTGTTTTTCGTATTAGAATGCATAACAAATTTTTTTACATTATATTTCACACTTAAAAATTTTTAATTTTTAATTTTTTTACCATTATTTAATATATTACATTATTTTTAAAAAAATTTTAATTCTTTTTTTTTATTTTTTCATTTTTTTCATATTAGAATTTATAATAAATTTTTTATATTTTTTTCATATTTCAATTTTCAATTTTTTCTTTTTTTCATTATTTAATTTATGACATAAAATTTTTGAAATTTTTAAATTCATTTTTTGAAAAATTTTCATTGTTTTTCATATTTCCTTACAATTTATAACAATTTTTTTACATTATCTTAATTACTCAAGTTTTTTTTTTAAATTTTTTTGTTATTTTTTGCATAATTTAATTAATTACCTTATTTTTTAATTTTTAATTCAATTTTTTTAAATTTTTCATTAATTTTTATATTAGAGTATACAAGTAATATTTTTACATTATTTTTTGTACTAATTTTATTAAAATTTTTTTGGTTATTTTTTATATTATTTAATTCATTACATCATTTTATTTTTTAAAAAAAATTAATTAAAATTTTTAATTGACTGAAGTATGAAAAATAATGTAAAAAAATAGTTATAGATTTTAATGTAAAAAATAACGAAGAAATAAAAAAAAAGGAAAATGGTTGTATTTGTATTTATTACATTTATTGGGTATTGAAATGAGAATATATGTATGATTAATCATTTATTTATTTTTTCATGAAAGTTCAAAAAATATATGTTTTATTAATTAACTATTTATTTGTTCATTTGAATTAAAATTTAAAAATTAATTCCATTATTTACGATTAATTTTTTGGAGAAGTCATTAACAATATTATTTAATACAACATTTAACTATGTTATTGTTAATTTGTAGATCTATTTTGTTAATCATTTTTGTGAAACCGTAAAAAAAGTAAGTATTTTATTATTTTAGAAGATTAAATTAGTATATTAAGAATTGTTATGTTAATATAGAATAAAAATTTAATTTTATGTACATATTATTTGTAAATGATATATTCATGCTAAAGTAGGAAATATTCATTTATTACAAAAATGTGTACTTATTTTTTAATTTATACCCTTTAGCGATTATTATATACTTTTATTATCAATTGATATAGAGTTTTATTTATTGGATATTGTTAAAACTAAATTAATATTATGAAGTGATATAAACTTTTTTTTATTAATGGAATATGTGTTTGATTGATCAAATATTTATTCATTTAATTTATAAAAGACATGCATTTTGCTTATGTTAAAAAATTACTTGTTAAATTTTTTATTATATTGTTAAAATTATTTGTATATTTTGATAGTCCTAGTGAAAATTTTTACATGGTGATTGAAAAAAATTAGTGTAACAACAAACTAAGAAATTTGCGTTTCAAATATTGAATCCCGAAAATAATAGTAGTTTGGATTATTATGATATTAATTTTGTATAGATAAATGTATGATATTTTTATTTCTCCTTTATTTTTTGTGATTAATATTTCTTGATTATAAGGAATAATTTTAATTTGCATATATATATACATATAGTTAATTATCACAAATATTTTTATAATGTATAAGTATCAATTGTTATTGTATTTACATTTAGCTTATTAAAAAATGGATTAGTTTATAAATCAATAATATATAAATCCAGGATTTTATGTAGATGATCTCTTAATGCTGCGAGACAAACACCTAGTAGATGCAGTTTAGAGCAAAATTATAATTATATTTTCCCTATATATATATATATATATATATATATATATATATATATATATATATATATATATATATATATATATATATATATATATATATATATTATGTCTATAACTCTGATAATTTCTTTATTTTTAGGTTGAACATGAAGTATTAGTTACATGAAGAACTAACGTTGATAATCATTATAGAAACATTAATGATAAAATAGTACCGTACTTAAGATTATCGGAATTCTACGGAGTGTTGCAAATAGATGTAATGAATACTAATTTTGATTTAATAACTGCACTTGTGAAGAGGTGGAGACCGAAAATACATACCTTTCACTTTTATGTTGGTGAAACAACAATGACTCTACAAGATATTGGGATACTCACTGACTTGCCCATCAAATGAGGTCTTATGACCGAACATTTACAACATCATTGGACGAAACTCAGTGGTTGTCTTTTGGGGCAAGTTTTCCCACAATACGTCATTAGAGGACACAGTATAAAAATGACCTGGTTATCAAGAAGTTTTAATTTTTTGCCGCCTGATGCTAGTGACTACCATTTATAATACTTTATTTGTACTTGGATACTGCATTGTATAGGTAGATTCTTATGTGTGGCTTCCGCTGTTGGAGCATTTAAATGTTGCCGGTGAGTACAGCTAGAGATCAACATACATCATATAGTTGTATGGAGAGCTATGTCGTGCAACCCGATCAATTGCACTTTCACTCGGGGGTTATCATCAATTAATGTGAATGTAGGCATGAAAGAAATTGCCTCAAATTTTATCCCCTTTTATACACACATTTGTTCTAGATCAGATTATATTTTACGATTATAGGTAAATTTTAATTATTGTATATCACTGAGGGATATTTTGGCCCGTTTACTTGTAGAAAACAATACTTGTTTTCTAGAAAAGTTTTCTATAGAAAATAAAAAATAGGAGATTATGTTCATGTAATATAATTTTCCTAAATTAAAAATCGAAAATAACTTTTCTAATTTTCTAAAATATAAAAGGATTTAGAGAACTACTTTTACATGTTCTCCAAATTTTTCCTTTTCCATCTTTTTCAATGGAAAACACGACTATTTTTGCAAGAATGACGTCAAAATGCCGCTATTTGAATCCTATCTCATCTCATGCTTCTACTATTTTTTTTCTTTCTGACTATACTTTACTCACGATTCTTTTTTAAATATCAAAATTTGATTCCTCTCTATTTATCTTAAACAAATTGGATTACTACAATCGAAAAAAAGTTTATGAAATAATTTGAAACGATTCACTTGATTGGTTCTTGATTGTCTCTATTTAAACTGATTTTTGATATTTTGGAGACAATTTTAATTGCTACAATGGCTATTCATAGATAAAATTACAGGTTTATTTGCCCTTTTTTGAATCTTATTGCTCTATCAAAAGGGAATAACTTCTAATATTCAGCTAGGTAGTAGTGTTTTGGCCATTTTTTAGCTAAAATTTCATATTAGAATCTCACAAATTATAAGAAAATTGTATTATATCTCATGGGTTTTCTGATTGATTGTTTCATTGGATTGGGGACTTAGTTCCATCTTTAAAGCTTATTATTAAGCTTTTCGATTTCTGCCTACACAGGAACTTAAAGCAGCGGCTTAAGGTACCCTTTTCTGCTTTTTTGTTTGTTTTCATGTTAATTTATGCTAATCTAATGAAAAATGTATCACCTCTTCGATAATTTAGTTGGTTCTATTTTGTGGGTTGTGAATCATTTTCCATAGGATTTTGGAGTTCAATATTTATGAACTGTTAATAAATGCTGATAAAGAGGAACATATAGTTAGAAACACTTAATCAAGGACTAGATATTCCTGTGAATGCAAACTTCAAAATTTTACCATCTTTGATAGCTCTGATAGATAGTTATTGATGATAAAGTTCTGATAACGCTTATTAAGCACAAATTGTACAATTTTCATAGAGAACTATTTGTTAAAAACATTTTCTGTTTTGGGATGTTATTTGTTAAAAACATGTTCTGTTCTGCTTCCTGTTACTAGCATGTGCTGCTCGTAGCAGTCATAAAATCATAAAAAAAATAACCAAAGGTCTGTTTGATAAGAATCAATTTCACCCCGTGATGTCTATGTCAAACAAAAAGTATAGTCTTGCAAAGTCTTTGTTCTACATTCAAAAGGGTGAGAATAGTTGCTTCAAATATTATGAGCACCCAATTTTAAGACAATGAATTCACTTCGCTTATAGTATTTGCAGTGTTACGAAATTCCAATATGTTAATCTTAGCTATGCAAGAAGAATGCACATTGTTGCTGCACTAGTAAATATCTGTATGTACCCAAGCAGAATACTAATAAGATACAACCCAAAAATAGTTAAGATGCAACCTAGCATGTTGGCTATGCATTCCACACTGAGCATTCCCTACGAATTCATCTTTAAAGCTTATTATTAAGCTTTTCGGTTTCTACCTGCACAAGAATTTAAGCAACAACGAATGATCTTTGTTTAAGGTACCCTTTTCTGCTCTTTTATTGCTATACTTACAAATAGTACACTATTAATTTTTTTTTATTTATTTTTTAGTTAATGTATATTTTATTGATTAATATTAGATATAATGTGAAAGTTTGGTGAGAATAACAAAGTGAATAAATATTTTATATGTTTATTAACATACAAATAAGAGAATCAAATGTATCTTTTTCCTATTTGATGAACTAAATAGGATTCATGTATACATATTTTATTTTCTATACTAGATAGGTAAAATTTTAATAATTTGGTAGATATTATATTAAAATTGGCAATAAGTGATTATTGAAAAAAGAAGTGGAGTTTGAGCTTTTTGGGTCATTGGGTCTATGTTATTAGGTTATTAATCCAATGGGTGATCAGATTTCCAAGAGCTAAATTTGAATTTGGATGTTTACTAATGCTTATCAGCTTTATGCATACTGCTAGTCATGCTATAGATTCACCTTTTTGCTTATTATTATCTCATGCTACAAGTTTGTAGGAAGATTGAGGATTTCATTGTTTACTGCTGCTTAAAGCTTTTGATTTTGTTCAATTTTCTATAGATAGAAACAATGTTTTGTCTTCCCTTGGTTGTCAACCTTTCTGTGATTTATATCTTATTACTGAATGAACTATTATCATATGGTTTCTTTCCTTTCAGTGTTAGAAGAGCTTCATTTAAGTACGTATATGGTAAGAATAAGCTCTTTGGCTTCTAATTCTCCATGAATAACTTAGTAAGGACTAAGGAGTTTACATATATATGTACATACATATTTATATGTATATTGTAACAATAAGCTCAACCTATGAGAGGGAGCAAAATCCTTTGAATCTACAATATTTTGCTTTTATCCATCAATATTGTAAATTGCCCATATTTTCTATTCTTTTGTTTAGTCCTGCATCATTTTGCTAATTCATTTATTCTGAAGGTGAATTATATATTAGCCATAATTACATGTACTGTTGCTGTTTATGAGTGCGATATAATTTTTGACAACTAAATTGTTTCTTAACATCTATTAACTTGCTGAAGTCTTAGAATTAATATTTAAGAATCAAAGCTATATATGTTCATAATACTTTCTCCAGTTATGATACTTTAATAAGTAATGTGAAGATAATTTTCCCCCCCTTAAATTCCTATACTTACAAATAGTACAAGATTAATTTTTTTTTTTTATTTTTTAGTTAATGTATATTTTATTAATTAATATTAAATATAATATGAAATTTTGGTGGAATAACAAAGTGAATAAATAAGAAATGCGTTTATTAACATACAAATAAGAAAAATCAAATGTATCTTTTTACTACTTGATGAACTAAATAGGATTCATATATACATATTTTCTTTTCTATACTAGAAAGGTACAATTTTAATAATTTGGTGGGGATTAGATTAAAATTGGCAATAAGTGATTTTAAATTCATGTTACTTTACATTATAAATTAGTTTATAATTCGAGTTACTTTATATTATAAATCCAATTTTTCCAGATGATGCTAATAGAAAACCTGATGATGCAAGCTACACGATTGATGTTCTTACAAGATGTGTTGTTAGCAGAGATGTTGTTTCTAAAAAAAACATCAAGATTGTCTAGCCAAAAGAGCCTGGAGAGCCCCTTGTTGTTTCTGTTTCTATCTCTGAGGTAAGCCCCTTTGTCTCTACCTTGATTATTGTTTTTCTGAATATTGTCTTGAGATTATTTAGGCATACATTTTAGTTAGAAAGGAGAAACATAGTACTGTTATTTCATCTTATCTTTGGCATGTAGTTTGTGTATGCAGTCTACAACTTACTAGTTCTTTCTATCAAAGTTGTTGTAACATTTTCTTTTGGCATGGCTTAGTCTGTTAGTCTTTTTAAGTTACCATGATGAGCCATTTGAACCTGGTTTCTTGTTTGGGTATGAAAGACATATGCCTGATGGTACATGTTTAATTTGCTCTCTTTTTTTCAATTATAAAGTAAAAGAGTATGATATTGTCTGTGTCAGTTGGGTTGAACTTATTTCTATATTATTTGTTTTGTTATTGATAACTTCATGCCAAAGGAGTTTCTTTATAATTTCCATCTTTTTAACGAATGTTGCCTCATATTTCAGTTTCTATTTATGTTAGATATTAGCATTTATCTTCATATCCTGGAGTTGTCTTGTTAATTTGTTCTAACTTTTTCAGTTATCATCAATTTACATATGGCTCTTCTGGTTTTGCGATATCTTGCTTTTAGTTTTTAGTGGATTATAGTACATGGTTTCGTAGTTGTTACGAGCTCGGTGATTTATATAATTGTTTGTTATGCATAGCTCCCTTGTTACTCTTTTAACATTTCCACGAATGGTAATGGTTGGGAGGTTAAGTGACTGAATCGATTGACATACTTCTTTCCTTGTTTGTTCAATGTGCAATAGAAGAGGAATTTATATGTATCCTGAATTGATTGACATACTTCTTTCCTTGTTTGGTTATTTAATATAATGCACAAAGTGCAAGTAATAATTCATAATTTCGATCTTAATGATAATGAGTTGATTTAAATATATGATTTGATTGGATTTTGCATTATATTTCTTGTTATTTTTTTAATTCTCAAATATATGCTTAAAATATTTTTTAAAGTTTTTGTACTTTATATAATGAAATTTTTGTTATATATGGATAATTAAATGGAAGGAAAGAATCGAAATGGTGAAGAATCGAAAGATTGATCTAACAGTATTGAACTTGTTTTTTAAATATTTCATATGATAGTTAAAAGAATCCAAATGAAACGCCATTTTTTAAACATTTTGATTGGTAAGAAATGAATGACGAATTATTTATAATAGTGAGAGAGAGAGATACAGTATTAAAAAAATAAAACAAAAATACAATTATCTTCGGATAAAGCATCGAAAATTTACTAAATTATAAGAGCATACCAGAATAACTTATTGTAACACCCCATACCCGATCAGTTAAAAGACCCAAATACCGAGTGCCATACTCGGATAGAGTTGCCTTTAAGAGGACCAATCAAAGAATTTTACTATTAAAAACCTTATTAATTTAACATACTATTTACTCTATAAAAATTTCAATAGAATTTCCTTGAATTATTAGCAACTTTCTGTGAAAAAGGAATACCAAAAACATTTCTAGAATCATACAACTCTTTCTCCAAAATACCAAACAAACTCCAACACAAGATTTTTCCATCCTCCATAATAAACAATCAAATCAAATTCCACCTGTTGGATTAACATTACACATAAATCTTTATTCTCGACTATATCTATAAAATTCTATCATCTAACTATAATAACTACAAAATTTATTCCTTAACACCAACAAAACATTAATAGTAGTTGTTACAAACCAAACTTTAACCGTGTGCATGCCAAAATAAAACAATAATAATACAACCAAATTTAGTTGCCATGCTTCAATCTTACCCCTCTTCATAGCTAGCTGATGCCAATCCCAACCTTCCCTGTATAGAGTTAACCTCCATTGTCCTCAACCTACGCGCGAAAAAGAAATCACATGCTACGTCAAAAGTTTAGTAGTAACTACCAAATTTACCTTTACAATTATATGGTTTAGAACTACATTTATAAGATATCCAATATACGCATATAAAATCAAAGAATATAAAGGTTGTAATTCAGAACTTAAGGTGCACATAAGCGTGAGCAATAAACATTAAACCTCACTTGTAACTTGAATATATGATTTCTTAAAGATGTACTTGATTATTTTTAAATTGCATAAAATTCAGTAGTTAGTTTTCCGGTACTTTATTTTATATAAATTATTCTCTAAATAAAACCGAGGGCACGAACTTCACATTTCAAGTATTCTCACAAAATTGCATACATACACATACCTGCACATATGTATGTATATTCTTAACAATATTAGGTTATATCAAATTATGTAGTGCATAATTAATCATAGTACAAATAAGCGACTTACTATGTTCCTTACAATATTTTTATGAGGGTTTTACTTGCTTATTCATTTTTGACATTTGCCCCTAATAAAATTCAGCGAAATTGTAAGACGAATTGGATAAACGGGAATCAAATACAGGACCGAGTTCTTGAAACCATGCGGCTATTCAACATCATTTTCTCATTAATGATATTCGAAAATTTTATACATTTAAAACACACACACACACATATATATATACATATACATACATAAATGGTTTGAGTTTTCGAAACCATACAGCCCACCATTTCAATTAATTATACCCACCGGACGAGCTCTCAGAGCCAACATCCGGTAACCATATTAAGACGCAGTACTGCTAAATTTTCCTAATCGGCATACCAACCTTATTTTATTACTCCAATTCCTATCTAGTTTTATTAAGAAAAAATATAAAATCATCATTAAATAAAATAAATCGTATCATTTATATATTAGCATTACATATTTACAGTACCGTACCTGTCGTTTTCATCATTTTTTTTAACTTCATTCGTCCTTATTGCCTCTCTGTTTCACCAACAGTGTCGTTTACTATCATAGGCATAGTCATGTTTTATTTTTCCATTTTTCAAAGTCAATTTATCATCAATTTGTATTCTTCATCTATCCTATTATTCGAGTTATACATATAAATTAAAAATCAAATATGTGTATTCGCCATGCCCTTAAGTATATAGGCTAGTATAAGTTATACGGTCACCATTATGAAATCAACTAACTCAAATTGTATAGGTAGAATTTTAATAAGCAAGAATGGAATGCAATCTTGCAATTAGAACTATGGCCTCTTATTAAACCCCACCATCAACCAAATGACTAATACAACACTAATCCACCAAAGTGAATCCTAATTTGTTAAGCTTGTAGTTTATTAGTACACCAAAGTTAAGCTAATTTATGTTCTTTAACTTCAAGCTGTAAGTTTAACCGATCATTAAATGCATGCAAACATTTTCTCCTGTTTCTTATTTAGATTATACAAAGTACCTTCTAAGTCCCAACGCATCTATATACATATATATGCACACACACACACATATATATATGCTAAATAATTTATATCTTAGTTAGTCCTCGAGTTAGGCAAGTGCAATTTAATCGTGATCTTTGGCTGGTTAAATTAAGCATATAAGAAATTAAATCTCTGGCCTAACATGTTGTTAATTCCAAATATTCTCATACTTACATTTATCATCTTAATTAGGAACCCACAACCATTCAGTTTATTACGTTTCTATCAAATCAATTTCTTAGTTAAAATTATGTTTCTTCTCATTGTACTTACATATATAAAACATAAGACAACAATAATTCAACTAAGTTTCACAATTTTGTCCTTTAAACAAATTTTCAGTGCCTCCAATGGTTTCTTCTATTATCAAGAGCCTAGTGCTATTAATTGGCCAATTCTTTAAGCGTATGGGAAATTCTACATTTAACATAATGTATTTACTTTTCTACTTGTTTAAAATTCAAGTTAATATATTTTACTACAACTCCATCACTACCTATATTTTTAACTTTAGCCTCAATTATTTTAAATCACGTTTCGATCTCATCTTTATACCTATCCCCTGAAATGCAATGCACTATTACTAATTAAATGTGTAAATTTAACTCATTACTTTAATAATCAAATTAACAATTTAACCAAACTTAATGAAGACAGGGAGGAGCAAATGAAATGAATTAACCTATTTGTCAATTTGTTCAATTATATCCAGCTAACAATATCATCACTATCAGTCACGACTCCATCTAACTTTAATCCCACCTGAACCTATCACTTATTAAAAATACCAATCACACTGTATTAAAGCTTCTCAAATATGCAAGAAGTAACCTTTACAGCCTGCTAAGCATCAATTTGCAACCTATGACAAATAATTAAATCCCAAGTTCAACAAGGTAGAGAAGTTTTAACAACAATACCAAATATTCATCTTTGGAATTAACATTCTAAAAGTAACTCAATTTAATTATTAGAAATTATAATAGATCATACCCTTAGCATCTTCTTCACATATTAGATTTGATTCATCAACAAAAGCTTTCAAGATTCAAAACTGGATTTTAATTTGCAAAGCTTAACCAACCACTTTGATATACAAAACAAATCACACAATAAGGAACAAACCTTCAAATCTAAAAAAGGATTAAACGGTTCTTGACAAGTAACTCAAAATTTATTTACCAAAATTTACGGAGATAATTTTGGTAGTCATATACCGATCGAAATCCTGCATTTTTTCTCTATTCTGTCCGTCCCTGTGCTCGCTGGACCAATCGTCGAAGCTTCACCGGAGATGCGCCACTATTGCCACCATGAGGTTCAGGGCCCTAGGGACCCACGATGGGTGGACACGCGCTTAATAGCCTACTGGCTTGGCCGGGGTTTTGGCTAGAACAACCGATAGCTTCATCCTTCGATCTCTTCGTTGCCGATGAGTGAAGAGGATCGAAGGACACCGGGATGATCGCTTCACCCTTGGGGTCTCACCGATACCACGCGTGTCACCATAGGCCGTCGCAATTCGTCGAAGAGAAGGGAGCCAGCTTTGGCCATGAGAGAAGAAAAGAGCGAGGAAGCCAAAGATGCAATGCCGTTGCCGATGAGGGGAGTGACAACTCAACTGTGATCGTGATCGTGATCGTGATCGTGATCGGAGGTGGGAGGCGATGACGGTGCAAGGATTGCCAGTGAGCGCATCGTCCCTTCCCTACTCCTCTTCCTTATTTTCTCTCTCCTTCTCTCTTCTTTTCTATCTTCTTTCTTTTTCTTTCTTTCTTTATTTTTCTTTTTGTTCATTTTCCTTAAATTTTGTGGTCATAAGTTCTTGTTTAGGGAATTCTAGAGACCTCCCTAGATATCTTCTTCTTCTTATAATTATTAACTAATATAATATAATATAATTTATTTATTTATTATTATTATTATTTTTAACCATTTATTTTATCAAGTCATTTTAAAAATCGAGTTGATCCAACCATGTTATTCGGATTCTTATAACTCGGGGCGTTAACTTATGATTCGTATTCAAACACTATATTTGCTATAAAAGACATTTGGCAAATATTTTAAAAGGTAAGGATATTATTAATTTAATTTTTTATATTAAAGTATATATTACAGACATCAATATTTAAAATGTTGTGCCTTTAAATTGCAGAAGTACAAGAATTTTAAATAATTTAAAAAAAATGGGTGCAAGTATTACGACCTATCGGATCAAATTTTTAGTAAATTTACTGCTACTGGGCATATGATGTGAGGCCCCTAACATGACTCTAGTTGAAAATGCATGCTTTTAATAGAATTATAATTAATTGAGATTAAATTATAAATGTGAATTTCATATAAGGTATGGGACAAGTGATAAATTCTTTTATTATATTAATTGTATAAAAGAAATTAAATTATTATTTTGGTTTAATAATGTTCAAGGGTGTAATTGAAGCATAAAGTATTAATTTAGGGGTCAATTTGTTATTATGCTATTTTAAGGGTCAAATGTGAATAAAAGAATGAATTGAAAAGTTAATTTAAGAGAAGCATAAAAGTGAGTGTTTAATGTATAACATGCAAATAGATGAGAGTTTTAAGTGGGACATGCAAAACGTGGAAGGATTAAAAAGGAGATTTTTCATGTCACTATATAAACTAAATTACAAGAGATGTGAGAGGAGGAATTTGAGTGGAGAGGGATAGCTTCTCTTAAGTGGAAAATGCAGATTTGGTTTTCTTCTTCATTCACTTTCTTTAACTTCTTAAAACCTCTCTAAGTGTTCTTGAAGAAAATTCTTACATGTTGATTAATCAAGGACAATTAATTGTATAACATTAAGGTAATCATCTTAATTTTATTTTCATCATCTTCTTCTTATTTTGTTGAGTGGTTGGTTGAGCAAAATGTTAAAAATTTATGTTAAGAGAATGAATTGTTGTTAAAGGAGAAGAAAAAGGTGGAAAGAGCAAAAGAAAAGAAAAAGTGTAAGATTGAAGGCTAAGGAAAATTCGATCAAGGTATGGGATTATGAATTCTCATACTTACATGTGGATAAAATTTAGTAGAAACATGATTTAAATGTCCTGTGTTATGAACAATTGAAAAGAGAAATAAATTTTAAGAAGTGTTACTTAAGAGAAAACATGAAGCCTTGTAAACTAATAACTATATTTTCAGTATTAATTGAATTAGAAAACTCAAATTGAGACCATTTCAATTTATAAAGTTACATAAGAGATATGTCTACAAATTTGTAGAAGGGACCTAGCACTAAATCTGCATTTAAGTCATTCATATAATTAATTGAATTTTAGATGAGCTGTTAATTTCTGTTCTGGAATGGGTTGTAGTAAAAATGATGTATTTTTGTGTATACTGGTCAGAATGCTAAGAGGTTAATTTTTATAAAAAATAGACCTTAAAATCTACAATTCATATGAAGGAAGTTAAGCTTAATTCTGTTTTTAAGCTTGTCAAATTTTAGCTTGAATTTGGACTTGTTCACTGCACTGTCATATTGTATTCAAAAAAATACAAATATCTTGAGTTATAGACATGATACTGAAATGATTTGTGATGTTCTAAAAACTAGAAACATAGGGGAACAAGTTTTTAGAAGTAAAATTTTGCTAAAAATGATATTTTCTAGGTCAAAAATATTATACAAGTTGAATCTGAAATTCTGCCTTTGGGCAGAATATAGGGCACGGTTACTAGATTTTAGCTAATGATCGTGAAGTAGTCCAGTTTTCAGTCCAGAATTGAAATGCAACCTATGTCACGGTTACTGGGTATTATCTAATGACCGTGACCTCTTTGGACTTCACCTAAACCTCACTTAAAGGTCTCAAATTGATTGTAATGGATATCTTAATTATTTTCATTATAAATAAAGCAATTTCTAGCATAGAAATACATGTATCAAAGAATACAAAATTGAGTTATGACATATATATCTTATTTACATGTTGTTATGTTAAATGTGTGCCAACATGAAAGCACATTAAATTATATATGACATGTGATATGATCATTGATAAAGGTATATATATATATATATATATATATATATATATATATATATATATATATATATATAGGTAAAGATTATTGATAATAATATCAAATATTCATATATAATCAAACTTATGTACATATTTGTTATATGCTGATATACTTACATGTATGTACTCCTATGACAGAGTAAATGTGTATTTGAACATGCACTTATATTATGAAATAAGAGATGGTTTAGCATGACTATGATCACATGTGATGCCTAATGATAATATGTTTAAGTATATGATCATGATGATATATATATTCAAATACCGATACTCATATTGCTATATGAATACTTGTTTATACACTGGAGATTGTGTATTTTTATATGATTCACACACATATGAAAATTGTATAATACAAGTACAAGTATGATATTTGAAATGAACTTGAAAACTGTATTGCCTGCTACTAGAGTTTAATTGTGGATAGATAGGAACTTATAGGGATATTGCAACTGCCACTATTGACTTGTTTAGATTTAAAGTACGGTTGATCCTATTGGATCATAAACAGCCCCGTTTAGGTTGTTAGCTGACCCTGTTTGGGTTCATTTGATCGGTTCATCGTACAATCGACCCCGTTTAGGTTCATAATTTTAATATCCTCTGATATCCACCGTTTTGATACCCTTGGGTATCCACCGTTCTCGTTATCCACCTTTAGAATTTAAGCAGGTTAAACTAAAGTATAAATGCATCACAGTTAATTACAGAATAATTAATGCATATAATATATGGAATAACATGTTTAATTATGATTTCTGATGCATGTATTATATTTATATACATTATGTACATATCATTTTAAGAAATGTTTAAATTTAAGAATGTTGAATTAAATGTAGGGTTATGTTGTTATTTAAATTATTATATTTTCTTATTTCTAATATGTCACTTTTAATGTTATCAATTTAAACATGTTATATGATTCAGACAACCACTGTGAGTGGTTGTCTTTCACATTTAGTATTCCCACTAAGCTTTATCGCTTAGCACGGGTTATTTTATCCGTGTAGGTACTGTAGTCAAAGCCTTCGCATAGGAACGTTCTCTACATCAGGACAAGCCAACACCAGTTCATAGAAGTTGATGTAGGGATTTTTTATTAATGTTTTTTATAAGTTCTTTCATATGTTTAATATGTATAAAAGGTCATATAATATATGTATAACATATGGAAGATGATGTTGTATTAAGCTCATCATGAGAATGCTAGTATGTGCATGAATATAGGAGCTAGAATGATTATATATATATATATATATGATGGAATTGCTGAATGTTATGCATGACAATGAATAGATTAAGGTAATTATATCCAGCATGAATATGATGAGTGGGTTGCATGATGAGTGGTTATGCACAGTTAATTAAAGTAATGGAAGTTGTATGAAGCACCTAATTAATATACATTTTGTTTGATTAAATGGATAATTAGAATGATTAATGTTGGTTTATTGGGTTAATATCCTCCTATAATATGACTGAAATGTATGTTATAATATATGATAAAGGCACTAGACTTAGGGTGTTTCATCTGCACTATACTTCTACACAAGTACCTTATAATTCTGATAATAAGTACCAAATTGAAGAAGAATTCCTTCAAAAGAGCATTCATTATAGATTAGATGGGAAAAAATTAGTGCTTGTAGTTCAAAAGATAAGCAAGTTCCTACCGATTATATTCATGGCTCTAATAGAGCTAAGAAAGAAACCAAATTTGAAAAATTGGATTCATGTTTGGAAATGTGGCCATCTTGTTTAAATGCTAGAGTGAAAAGGAATTAGCAAATGTAAAAAGATATAAATTAGAAAGCAATTAATTTACAAGTGTCAAAGCTGATCCATATACTATAGAGGAATGCATGAATATTTTGGAAGAAATTGAAAATATTTCTAGTGCTACCTATAACAAAGCACTGGAAAAAGTTTGTCAATCTAAAATGGAGAAAAATGTTTGTCTTGATGTGTGAAAATAGAAGAAGAGATTGGATTGAAAGTTTATATAAATGAATATTCAATATATATATATATATATATATATATATATATATATATATATAGTAGTTGTATGTTTTTATTATTTATTTATTTATTTTATTTTTTTCTTTAAATTTGATAAACTTATTTTTTTTAAATTGATGCAGGATTTATGGATCAAAATTTACATCAAAATCAAGTATTAGTGTATTCAACGAGTAGTGATAGTTCTAGTAGTGATGAAGATGAAGATATTTTAGATTTACTTTTAGTTAGATTTTTTATGGCTCAAGATTTTATAGGAAGGATTCCTTGTAGAACTTCAATACTTAGTGGAAAAAAATTACATTCTTGAAGTTTTTGTAAGAAATCCAACTAGGTGTTATGAAGGGTTTTGTATGGCGCCGCATGTGTTTATAAATTTATTTGAAAAATGGAAATTAATGGGTTTATTAAGAGATAAAAGGGATGTTAGTATAGAAGGAGTGGCTATGGGTTTGTCAATTTTATGTTATAATTTTCGTCAAAGGGTTATAACGAAACGATATCAACATTCACTTGTCACTGCTCATAAATGGTATAAAATAGTAATTAAAGTATTGATTACTTTAGGTACTCACTTGATCGAACTTGTAAACAAATTTTCTATGCAGCTAGAAATTCAAAGCAATCCCAGATGGTATCTATATTTTGAGATAAGATAATATATTATTAAAATATTATAATTTTGTTATTTTATGATATATAATAATGCTACATATATATAATATTAACTATAAGTTAAATATTTTGCTTTTTCTAGTAAAGAAATGCATAGGTACAATAGATGGTACTCATGTGGTAGCTTGGTCACCAGTTTCTAAACAAAAGACCTTTCGTAGTAAAAAAGCAACACTTGTGACACAAAATGTCATAGTTGTATGTTCTCATGATATGTTATTTACATTCGTATACAATTGATGGAAAGAGACAACAAATGATTCTAGAGTATTTCTTGATGCATTAACAAGATAGGAAAATAATTTTCTCATTCCAAGCGGTGGTAAGAGTTTTTGTTATTATTTCTCCCTTAATATTGATTTATCTCATTATCATTTAATTAACATAGATATTAATTTGTATATTATTATTATTATGTCATGGGTGCTGGTTATCTCAATAGATCGAGATTTTTGGCTTTATATCATGGTGAAAGATATCATCTAAATGACTTTCATGGATGAGAAAAAATTACAAGAAAATATGAGTTATTTAACCAGAGGCATTCGTCCTTACATAATGTGATAGAAAGGGCTCAAAGTGTTAAAAGCTAGATTTTTAATTTTAAAATAAATACCAAACTATTATTTATGTCGACAAAAGCTTATTCCCATTGCATGTTGCACATTGCACAATTTAATCAGGATGAAAGATAGAGCCAATTTTATATTATATGGTAGAAAAGATTTAACAATGCTAGAAAAAGTTATTGCTGGAATATAATAAGAGGGTATTAATATTGATTTATCCCAATAAATGCAAATGAAAATAGTTAGAGAGGTAATTGCTGATCAATTGTGGAACGTTTATGATAGTAATAAAAAATAGAAATTGATTGCATTTTTTTATGTTATTATCATTTTTTTAAACAATTTTCATCAATTTATAAAAATTTAGTTTAAGTGATATCATTTTAATACACATATAATTAGGGATGAGCAAAAAAAACCGAAAAATAGATCAGAATCCGAATCAATTTTTAAGGTTAACCGAACCGAAAAAAATGTTAAAATTTTTAAAAATATAAATTTTTTGTTCGGTTTCGATCCATGGTTTTAAAAAACCGTTGGTTTCGGTTAACCGACCAGTTTAATTTATTTTATTTAATATATATATATATATATATATATATATATATATATATATATATATATATATATATATATATATATATATATATATATATATATATATATATATATATATATATATATATATATATATATATAAGCTAACCCTATTTTTCACAGCATCTGCCTCTCCTCAGTCCTCACGATAGTCGCCGCCCCTCTCCTTCACGCCGGTGGCCGTTTTACTCCGATCTCCTGTCCCTGTTGCTCTTGGTTCTCCAATCTTTGTGGTAATATATTCTTCTTCAGGAAAACGTATTATTAATTTAGATTTATTCATTGCTTTGTGTGGTAGTTAGTGTATGATGTAGAGAGAGTTTTCAGCTATTTTTGTATTACTTCTCAATATTTTTGTTTCCTTTGGAATATTTTCTGAGTCCATTTTTGTGATCCTTCTTTTGTATTTCGATTTCTTTCTGTCTCTCTTCTTCATCCCTGTTCTCTCTTTCTTTTCTCAAGAAAAAGCTAAAAAATACTATCTGTGGGAAATATTTAATTTTTTATGTTTTTTTTGGGTTAATCTTTGATTTTTTTTTTCTGTTGCAGATCGTTAGATCGATCAAGTTCCTCTCTTTTATTCCTTAGGTATTGGCTGCAGACAATTATAGACTCTTGGAACAATAGTTTGGCTGATGCTCTTAATTTTCCAATTAATATATATGGTTCAAGTTCTGCTTTATCCCATATGATTTTGCCCATTCCGTCGTTCGTGTAAATGCACATAGGCTTAGCTCAGCTATGTCTTCTATCTAGGCTTTTGCCGTTCTATAAAAGATGGAGTTGAAGAATGATTTAAATCATGTACTCTATTCAATTTGTCTTGCACTATTTGTTGTAAGAGCTTCTATTATTATGGCTGTTATGCGAAATTTGTCAAAAATTAGTCTGAACATTTTATTGCAAAATTTGAAACTTCTACTTGGCTTCCTCATCTTCACAGCATACAAGGCATACAAGTAGCAGATCTCAAAGCTTTGAAAGAAAAGCTTGAACATAAGGTAACTAGATCTCTTACACCGTTATTTTCATTCACTTTTTTTCAAAATTTCCAAAGCTATTACACTTGCAACAAATCTTGCGGATGATTCACTATATTTGAGAATCCTTAGAAAGATAATTAATCTTTCTGTTCTATCTTAGATATTTAATATGTCCAGTGGGAAATTACTCTCTCTCCCTCCCCCCTCTCTCTCTCTCTCTTATTTATAGAATTGAGATTATTGTGACTGGCTATGAACATTATGAGTTTGGAAAATAGTTTACAAAGTAGTAAATTCAATATCCCTAGGAAGTATTGTGCAGGTAGTAAATTTTATATCCTTAATATTCTGGGACATATTAGCTGGATTGTCTGTTGCAACAGATTATAAGATGCTAAGATGGAACTTATTTTAGTTGGTAGAACATGCTTAGACTTAAAAGGGATATGCATCCTAGAGAATAGTAAACAATTGTCCTATTATCATTCAGATTGTTTGTTTAATAATGATGTTGCATAGGCATCTGAAAATCTGGGTATGGCTATGGTATACACATTGGTTACATCAGCTAAAGAGTGGCTATCTGAAAAATATGGTCAAGATGCGAGCAATGAGGAATTTGAAGATGAAGAGGAAGTAAAAGATGAGGTATGGATGTTTTCTTTGCATTTTGCTTTTGCATGAGTTGGGCGATTATAACTAGGTGCCACATACTTCATGTTTTCCCAAATTCATAAGCAACATATCCCCTAGATTCCAAATCTTGCCCAAGTATTGTGCATTATAATTTTGCATTGTTGCTGTTTTATGTGCTTTTAAAAGATTTTTAGGGATTATTTTTTACTCGACTTTGCAGATAATTGTACCACATGGAAAGGCTGTTACCATTGATACATTTCTTGCATAGAGGGAAAGATTGAAGCAGAATTGGCTCTTGAGCTAGCCAAGTAAGTTTAAATAGTACAGTTTTACTAATTTTATTTCAAGTTTTTGTTTCTGATCTTCAGGCAACTTGACGATTGGAAAAGAAAAAAACTGAAATGATTTTAACTTTATGTTTGTAGTTTGAACAATATGTTGAATTAAGTATGTTATTCAATTTTTATTTTTAAGTATTTTGATAATTTAAATTTTTAATTGCATTTCATAATTGTAGTGGTTAACCAAAAAAAATTGGTTAATCAGTCCGAAAAACTAAAACTGATAGACTGGTTAACCGATTACAATGACGGATTAATGGTTAGTCTTTTGAAAAAATCGATGTATATGGACTGGTTAATTTTTTTGCTAATAGACCGGTTAACCGGTTCATGCTCATCCCTACATATAATTTTGTCATATATATGTATTGTTTCAACTTTAAAAATTAGAATATAAATATTTTCACTTAATAATATATAATTTAATTTAGAAAAAACTTTTCATTTTTAATAAATGAACATATTTTCTCATTTTTTTCATTTTTTATTTTCAAGAAAATAATTTTTGATTTGTTGATAAGTGAACGCGTTTTTCAAATTTTTAACAAAAAATAAATATTCTAATTTTTTAAGACAATGGAAAATAGAAAACAATATTATGTTTTTTGTAAATAAATGCAAGTTTTATTTTTTAATTGTTCATACAATACCTGACATGTCGTTTAATCGTTCCGTATTAGGTGGCAATCCCCATTAGATTTAAGAATAATAGTAAAGATGTTTTTAAGTACATTTTAAATTTAGACTTGTAGTGTGACGACTATGTTTATATTTATTTTGTTATTTATGATAAATTGTTGAATATCATTAAGTATAAATATTTTTGTAATGCAATATGATGATTTGTACATTTTTTTTATATGGATTGGGAACCGTATAATAACGCGATGTACTTATTGCCACATTTTTGTATAAATGGTTAGCTTATTTTTAACTCTCAATTTTTTTGTAATGGCATTGAACCAGATATATTATATTGAAAACATGTTGCTCTATAACTTATTTTTTGATCCCATGTGCAAATAAAATTCGATACATATTGACGTCTTTTAATTACCTATAAGTGAACAAAAATATTAAAATATTTTCTTAAAACCATTTTTTCAAAATTATATGTAATAATACACTAATATTATTATTAAACTTATAGATGTTTACATAATAAAATATTGTTATACTTTATTATTGCATATGCTTAAATTACATGCTATAAAAACACAATATTTGAACATAGTTTATTTACATATTTGTTCATATATGCCAATAAATTTTTTGTTATTTTTTAATGAACATAATGTTTAGGTCATTTATTATAATTATACCATTTACAATAAGTTTTTGGTTCTACGGGCACCATATTTCTAATTTTTAAAAAATTTCCTTCATTGACTTTAATTACATCCTTCACAAATATCATAACCAATTCCTTATATTTTTACATGCTCCGTGCTGCAAATTTTCTTTATAGATTTCAAATAAACAATTGGCAATATCAAGCAAAGAGCATCCACCGTCTTTACTTTTGTCATTCGATATCCTCTCAATATAATATCTTGTAACTTTTTATTTATTATAATAATATAATCGAAGATTAATTTACCTTTCTCAACTATGTAATTGTACATATCATCCCATTTTTGAAACACAATTTGCTTTGCAATATCACTCATCATGGCTCTTTAAATTAAGTATGTGTACACCATTTATAATATAAAATTAATATAAATAAATATTATATTAAAATTAAATTTGTACGTTTTCTTATATTTATTATATAACTTTATCAAACTAAAATTAAATATTATTATTTTTAAAGTTTTATATCATTATTTAAAAAATATTAAGATAAAAAACTTAAAATATAGTTTAAAAAATACACTCATATTAAATTTTAATAATAACATAGCATTATTAGGTTATTCAAATTTTATAAATAACATTTAATATAAATATAATAAAAAGTTGCAAATGTTCAAAGCAATTCATCATATTAAAATTATAGTTCTTATTGTATTTGTAAAAAATTTTTCAAATTTTCCTAAATTTCAATTATATTATATTATATTTATATTCACCACTTCATGTTTCAATTACATTTCAAATTTTCACATATTTTTATTCAATCTTTATATTTTTAGTTTTGAAAAACTTTAAATTTAAATAATAAATAATAATACGTAAAAAAATAATATACTTAACGTGGATTACAAATTCAATTTTGAATATGAGTTCACTTAAAATCTCACTATCTACATTAGAGGTGTGCAAAATCCGAACCGACCCGACTTATTCAGGTGAGGTTGTTCGGGTTTACCGATTTTGTTCAGGTCTAAGGAGTTTTTATAGTTTGGGTCGGGTTAAATTCACTCCAAACCCGACCCGAAAATCAACCCAAAAATATTACTATAAAAGCAAAAAAACCTAAATTTTCACTTCCATCTTCCATCGTTTTCCTTTTTCAAATCTGAGATCCCTACCTTACAAAAACCAAAATACCCAATTCCCCTTTCTTTCTTGTTTCTTTTTCTTTTTCGCTATAAATGCTCTCACTATCATCACCTCTTCCACCGTCGCCTGCTACTGGCATCTATTCTCGGTCTATCTCACCTCAATTTCTCTTCATCTGTAGAGAATCTATTCCAAAGGTGTGTTTTTTCAAGTTTCAAAGGCAAATTAATTTCAATGCTACTTGTGTTTCATTGTGGGAGCATTTCAGACAGGCATAATTGCATATGAAGCATTCTTAATTTGACAAGCTTAGATTTTTAATTTGTGAAAGGAGCTTAGTTCTTGAGCTCCTTTGACCATTTACTGCATTAAATATGAATTTAATTTTTGTTTTGCTGGACAAATGTCAAGGCCTGCTTGAATGTTCTAGAGTCAGTTACCTGTAAGAGACAACCTGTAAATTTAGAATGCCTTGGAAATATTAATTGCCTTGTTATGAAGATTGAAACCATCTTCTACTGAAAAGACTTGTGCACGTATCACATTTCTTCTTTTTATGAATGCCTCTGGATCAGCTAAAATACTTTGGTCCAGGAAGGATATGGGATTTGTGTATGGAAAATTATACATGCACACTCTGTAGGCTTTCTTGATTCTACGGCATTTCCTTTTCTTATTGAAAGTTTATATAGAAATCGTCAATTAGAACATATTCAAGATGTCTGAATCTGGTACGTGATAATGAATTATCTGAAGACAATAGCTACATTCTCATAGTCTCTTTGTTGACTCACTTCATTGAAGCATGGCAATAGTAGGATTATGTATTAGTTCAATAAACATCTCTAGCATATATATTTATTTATCCATCTAATATTTTAATGAATTGTCTTCTTGAAATGTTCAAAACATAGGAAAGAGCTTCACTAGAAGGTGATGTTAAAAGGTGTGAGTACTGCTATCTCTCTCTTTTATACGCACAAATGTTTCTATCTCTCTCTCTCAATATTTTGTTTGATTTTATTTCAAGCACTGTATGTTTGATTTAATGATAGTAATCTTGGATTTTGATAATTTGTTTCAAGCTTAATTAGGGTGATTTCTATAGTAATAGGATATTTGAGGAACTTGCAGTTGATGATTTACCTAACATGCAATGTTCTAATTGTATATAATTGTATATTGTTACTTGACCATAATTTTCTTTTATAGAATGTCTTTGTGAATTTGTTTACCCAAGATATATATAAAAAAAAAGGATATCTTTACTGAAGTTGTTCGGCCAAATGTCCAATGTCAAAATTGAACATGTTGTCTGATATGTTGCGTCTATAAATTGGCTATTGGTGGATCCTCATTGGCTTTTCGATCACTAAAACCCCCCAGAAAAGGGGAAAAAAGGCCTCTCAGAGACGCAGAGAAGCTTTTGTTTTTGTTTTGTTTTCTTTTATTAGCTTCATTGTAAACTGATAATGTGGTACTTTGGTTTTCATGGAAGGAATAAGCGGGCGCAATCTTGTCCCTTTTGTCAAGATAGTCTCAAAAGAGTCAATTCAACTGACCTTTGAATATATACAGATAAGTTTGATGTTGTTGATTTATCCTTAATTTTGAGAGATAATTGTAAGAGGCTGTTCATGTATATCGATAAGTTGCCTCTTGTTGTTCCAGATCATGTAATCATTCCTTATGATACTCATGTTAGATGAGGGTTTCTCTATGGAACTCAGAACTCCTACTGTATGATAAGCAAATGGTTGTGTATATATTTAATGGTAAAATTAGAAAATGTGAAAGTGAATGTCTTTGCCTTTAGAATTATTAATTTAAAAGCTACACTATATGTTTATTTTAATTATTGTTCTTAGTAGTTAATTATTATGTAATATATGTTTTTTGTAATTTTTAAATTTTTAGTTTATTGTATTTTTGATTTTTTTTTGGTGGTGACTTGTGTTATATTTGTATTTCAATTTAATTTTAAGTTTAAACAAAAAAAAAAGAATACTAAATTCGGGGTGATCAGGTTAAAAGGGTCGAAGCCCCACAATTATCAGGTTAATCGGATAGGGGCTCGATCTTTATATAAAGTCGGGTCGGATGAGAAGATTGCTACTAATTCAGGTTAATCGGGTCGGGTTGACCCAAACTCGACCGATGCACACTCCTAATCTACATGAAAAGGTTAACATGGTAATCTTATCATTTTGAGTCCATTTTTTTAAACGTCATAAAAAATACTTAAAAATTTAAATTTCTTAATAAATTTAAATAACCGAGTATAATATATACAATCTACCAAAAACCACTACCAAATGGGACTGTTACACAAAATATAATATTAAATATTATATTCATAAATGTTTGAGGCTAAGTTGGTCCAGACTGGTACATTTTTTGTAACATTTATAATAATTATAATTTTGATATTATATAAAATATATAAATGTTCACAATATTTATATATTATAATAATAACACATATTTATTTATATTTTTCAATGGTTACCTACATATATATTAAAATAAATAAATATACTAAAATTAATAAAATATCTTATTGCAATAGCTACCTAATTGCGATCTTCTTAACCCGCTATTGAAAATCTCAATTCACTTCTGTATTTTAATAAAAAAATAAGTATCATTATAACGCAAATTAAAAGTAAACATATAAAATTACAAACAAATAAATATAAATTTTACCGACATTGCACGAAAATACTGAAAAAGATACTATTGATATGTGAAAGATATATTACCGAGTGAATTAAATTGCGAAACCAAGACTCAATAGGTAAAAAAAATATTGCAATGTAAAATGAAATTTTGCATTCCAAGGGAGGGTTTAAATAGGCTCTCCCCGAAAAAGTTTTCAAATATTGAAAGGAGGATTTGATATGCCTAATATCGCTGAGTACTAAAGCGGTTTTAGTGTTTGTGTCAGACTTGACACCATTATCTGTCATAACAATTTCAGTGTTTGTATCATATACAGAACGCAATAACAGACAGCGATTTCAGATCTGACACAGATACTGAAACCACTACAGTACTCAATAGTTTCAATGAAAAATTTGATATTCCTAACGTGGGTCCCACTATCTAAAACTACTACCTATTGTAGCGGTTTTGAAACTACCCAAATTCATACATAATTTTTGTCATACCTTATTTTTTTTTATTTTTTTAAAACACAATATTTCAAAAATTGTCCTACGAATTCATATTTAACCTTTTTTTTAAAATAAAACAAAAACCGCATAACCTAACAATTAAGGGTGCAATTGGTAAAGATGTAGGTTTTTTGTTTTTTAAAATAAAAAAAATTATTTTCAGTTTTTATTATTTATTTTTTTAAAAATTATTTTATATATTTAAAAACTATACCATACTTTTTAATTATTTATGTATATTTTTTAATTATTCATATATATTATATTAATGATTACGGTAGTGGCGAAAGTGGCGGTGGTGGCAGCAGCAATGGTGGTGGTGGTGGCAATAACAGTGTGACAGCGATGTGGTAGCGGCGGCAACAATAGCCTGATGGCAGTGGCTAGTGGCGATATGATGATAGTAACAGTATTGATAATAAAGATAAAATAATTAAATTATTAATAAAAACAAAATTTTAAAAAATACATTTTAAAAATTTTTAATTTTTATTTGTGGTGTGAAAATTATTTTTTTGAATTTTTATAGAAATTAAAACGAAAAAAATTATCTGAACATTTTTTGATTTTATTTTTAAGAAAAAAATCAAAAATCAAAAATAAATTTTTTTCCGAAAACATCCTAAAAAAATAATATTACCAAAACACTCAGTATGGAGTGGCAGTGGGACGTGCAAGTTTTTTTCCTACTCATTGCCACAAGTTTTTAGAGTTTTTTTCCGCGCAAAATGCGGATTAATGGTGCACTTTCTATTTTATTTTTATATATGTAAAAAAAATAATTAACTTATTTAAAAGCCTATGTATCGAATTACTACACTAAAAGAGTTAAAAAAAAACAGTAAAAATATATATAAATATATTTCTTCCGTCCATTTTAGAAGGAAAATTTTAATTTAAACTAAGAGTCCTTTAAAAAAAAGATAATTTTATACATTTTATCCTAACTATAATCTCTATTTTAATTAGAATAAAAATAGAATAATAAACAAAGTAATTTTTTTCAAATGATTTCAAATGACAATTAGAAAAGTGTAAAAATAATTAATATTTTTTTAAAATTTTAGTTAAATATTTTAAATGGATATATAATATAAAATAAAAGGAATAATAAATTAAAATAAATATTTTGTAAAAATAATATTGTTTAAAGTTTTTGTAATACATGTGAATTAGCTGAATATGTGGAATTAGTTAATATTCTATAAAAAAACTTCATAAAAATTTTAAAAGTAAAAATGTAGGGCTTGAAGGTCTCGTTGCAAGACTCTTCTCCTTTCTGCTCTTTTTCTCTTCCACTCGCTCCTACCTCGACAAACATGACGCCGCCGCCTGGACCTTACTCCGGCACCAGCACCTTAGCTCTGGTAATTTTCATTTTCTAATTTCTGAGAAGATGAAAAGATAGAATTTCGTTTTTGAAATCCTTAAATCTTGTCAACTAGATAAAAAGGAAAAGACTAAATCTTGCTGGTCTTTAACTCAGTTAGCTTTGTTTTCTGATTGATAATTTAGGTAGCTCGTGCCTCAGCTTTCTCTATGGGTCTTGTTTATGGGAGCCTGAAGCTCAAGTATCTAAAGGTACATTTTTTTATTGTTTTGTTTTATAATCTGATTTTAGTATTTTTATGTGCGAATCAATTTTCAAAACCCTTGTCTTGGATTTTGCTATCTCGTTTCTATGATGCATTTGCTTTTCCTGTTTATGGGTATTTGCATACTCTTTTCATTTAAACTGTAGTCGTAGCGAGTTGGTATATATTGCTTTTAATGAATGTAGTTTGTCTACCTAGTTGATTGTTCAGCTTCGCAAATTCTGATTTGTTCCTATTTATTTGAACTGCCAATTATGTCTGAGATATTGAGTAGAAGTCTTTTGCTGGAAACAATATGTTTTGGTGTTCGCTGTTTATGCATAAGCTTATATGTGCCTGGAATTTGGACTCACTTTATCCTTGCAGGACTCACTTTATCCTTGCATAACCTATTTTTTGGTTGAGGTAGTTCTTACTCATTTAGTTTCTTTTCTTGGTCCATTTCCTTGTGAATCTTATAACGTTTGAGTGATGAAAGCGGCAATGCTCTCTTACATCTAAGTGTGTGCCATTTTCTGTCATTAACAGCAATGTATTTGTTTATTGTTCACTATCTGGCAGTATTTAAACCCGACAACTGGTTTTTGATCTAGCCGTATTTTTTGCAACACCTGTATACACATACGTGCACTTGCTTTTGGTACTCACTTCTAATAGAGAACGTTATGAACTCTCTCTTCTGTTTAATCATGGTGGGAGCACATACAGATGCTTACTTGGTTTTTTCATTTTATCAAATACAGGCAAAAGCAAAGTCACAAAAGAAAGCTGAAGCAAAGGCTCGTCATTGAGAGGAACGGGTTGTTGAGAGTTACGAGACTTTATTTTTGCTGGCACAGGAATAATGCATAGCAACAGCACTGGACCAAATTTTCATTTTGATGTAAAGCTTTTCTAAACCATGTTGCACCAGTTATATCTGCTTAAAATCAATTTTTTGTTGAAGTCATTAACTTAATCTCTTGGAACTGTTTACTTGGTTTGTCTGGCCACCAAGGAAATGATTTCTATGGCATAGCTGACAATGGATACATGTTGGAAAATTGAATCCTCCCGTGATTTCATAATAAATTGCAACTTTGGTATCCAGTTTCCATTTTGAATCGCTAGTTTATGGTCTTTTATTTACCTTAACTTTTTGCACCTGTAGCAGATTGCACATTTGTTGCACAAGCATTAGTTGTTTATGATTTAAAAAAAAAAAAGAAGTTGAGTTGCTTAATATTTTTGAAGTAGTTCTATATCTGTTGGCCTAGTTATTTTATTTTTCCACTGACGGGAAAAAGTATGCCCGATTGGTACAAGTGCAGGTGTTTACTTTGCAGTTTTGTGCATTCAACCTGAATCTCTTTGGTGTGTGTGTCATGTCACAAGGCTTCTCTCTATTGTGCATGCATGTGTGAGGGGAAAATATTGTCAGCTTCAGTTTTGTAGCTTGTTGGTGATCTTAGGACTGATTGTAGCATAAAATACGGGCGTTTAGATTAGAGCAGTTTTTGGGAGTTCCTGCAGAGTGGATGTTTGGTTTTTTTCTCTATTTGTTCTGTTAAGAGTTTTCGTGCTCGTGTGGTGACATGTGATGAGGTCTTGAATTATTTCGATTCTGTGTTATTTTGTATTTGGCAATAAAATAGTTCATTGATATAAAAAGAGAGAAAAAAATGATGCTTAAGATAAAAATGATCTTCATTTGCTGCCCCAAGTTTGGAATAATTTTCTATTTTCTTATAGTCATGATTACATTTGTCTTTAATATTTTTTCTTGGTACCAAATTACATTGTTTCTTTATGCTGGCGATTAATGATAACGCTAGAACAGCCAAAAATTAAATTCAGCACTTGGATGAGATGAGAAGTATTACGTCCATAACATGATCATGAGCACAGGTTTGATTCTGTCTAAATTACAAACGGCATGGTCAAATTTTAAAGATAAAAACAAAAATCTCATTCAGTACTTGGAAAATAGTCACCAGGCTCACTAATACAACAGTCGTAGATACAGTAATCTACTTTTATATTTTCACTTTCAGTAATATAAAACCAAGGGTCATATATTTAAAAGACAATGTAGCTTGATACACTATCTATTGATAAAATTCAATATATATGTGTATATATATAAAAATATATGTGTGTGTTTAGAAAGTACTCTTCAAAACGCAACAAGCGGCCACTAATGACAAAGTCCCAAACAAAAGATATTGCCTAAAATGCGGATTTGCTAGAGAAGAGTTAATACAATGTGATATGATTTTCTTCCAACAAAAGTATGCATACATAGGTAACCCTGAAGTTAATTATCACTTTAAACATTCTGCACCTATTTCTCAAAGTATGCATGTACCACATGCATGAATACCTAGGAGATCAGCACCATAAACCACGGTAATTACTAATTCACACGCGAATAACACTGTCCAGATCTCCAACTTTAAGTCAGATGAGCACCAGGAAGGCCTTCTGCAATATTAATGATATGCTTATCGTCTCTTCCCTGCACCAAACTCAATTAAATGCTTTACATTAATTTGCATGTTCATAAAATGAGGCAGCCAATTAAGCAGCACACGCACTTGTTCGCAGATATACCAACAATGAATTATGTTGCCATAGTCTATTCAATAAGTTCATAAACAGAGAACTTAGGTTTGAAACGTGCGTTACAACCGTAACTTAATGTGCTTAAGTGCACTGATGGAATGTAACCCTCCATGGAATTTGAGTTCAAGCATACGTTATGGTTGTTTGGTGGACAAATAAAGTTCGTTTATTATGTGTAAGACCTTGAGTTCTAAATCATTCCACAAGTTGGAGGTTCTGCAGTATTACAGACTTGCAAAGAGTATACATATCTTGAATAATCATATAGTGAAGGGGTTCATACATGCAGCATTCTGATCAAGTTCACCAAACTTGCTATTTAATTCATTGAGGTCCCAAAAAAGTATCAACTGTAACATTATTGAGGTGTCAAAAACTAATATGCAGATACTTATAGTGGAAGTATGAACTTTCTAACATTTTGTTAGCACAATACTCGATTGATTTTTCTATCACCCGAGTCATCAATCTGAGAGTACCAAAAATCACATATACACCTGAAGAATTAATTTTGATTAAAAACACATCCTTTAGAATACAAGTTTCTGAAAAATAAAATAAAATAATAAGCGCAACAATAATACTATAGCAGCAATGATTTCAATTAAAATATTTATCAATAACTCATCAAATACTGGCTCACAAGACAACAAGTCATGCAGATGAATGCCAAATCAATCAGAAGCTTAAAGTAAATAAAAGTTACGAGAACCATAAAATTTTTTAAGACAATAATTTAAAATTTAGATCTTGGAATTAGAAACCAAATGAAAAATGACCTTTTAATTGAACAAGCAGCATTGCAGCAATAGCTTACAACCAATTGCAAGTTCAAATAACTTGTGATAAGGTCATTAAAAATTTAAGCAATCAACTCACAAGATCATACAGTGTGGTCATGATTTTGGTAGTAATTATTTGGGAGTTGGCCTTCTCTCAAGTTAGAAAAATAATTTTTTTACATAGACATATTGAACTGTGTAGAAGAATATCAAAAGCTGTAATATGCAATATATTTGCATGCTCAGAATAATACCATTACATCTTGCAACTGAAACCAATAAACAAGCATCACCAACTAAAAGCATGATCTATCTAGAGAAGGTGGTCAAGTCACACAAAACTAACCTCATAATAAGCATGTCCATGCCTAAAGTCAAACAGCTGTAAAGCCAGACACTCACGGAAGCATCTATGTTACATAAATAATGTCCTCATCAGGGTCATCACTATCCCAATCTTTATCATTTTGAGGCGAATCAGTTGACTCAGAGAGATGATCATCTTCGTACATTACATTTTCTTTCTCAGCTTTAATTCTATCTAATATCGCAATCACCTGAAAGGGTTAATTATACAAATCAGTTTCCAACAGCTGATCAGCAAAAGTAACAACTATTGAAGCAGTAGCAAAATTCAGGCTAGCTAAAAAAAGAAAAAAAACTGAAAAAACAAAAACATAAATGAAAGACTGATATGTCATGAAGAAGCAAAGAAAGCAACTCAATTTCATGTCATGAAATTTGGTAAGATTGCTAAATTTAAAGAGCTGAGAATGCAAAGGCTAATCCCGAAAAGCTAAATATTATTGAGGAAATTGCACAAGTCATGCAAGAAAAGAAAAGGAAAGTCATATCTTAAATTAACCAATTCTATTTTCAAATAGATCCCAGACCAGTTTCTTCTTAAGAATCTTGATGAAATTAGCATCTATACAGAAACAAATTCTATACAATAAAGCTTATATAAGAGTTGATTAAGCATTTCTCACAAGGACTTAAACTTTACAGATGATTATAAGTCTATAACACCTTGTGTATTCTCTATGCCAAACATGAAATTACAGATGAGTGTCATATGCAGGAAAACGAAAACATAAAGTGCAAGGACTGTAACTAAAAACTAGACTCATCGTAGAACATAAAAATTGTAGTAGTATACCAACATGTTTCTTTCTTACCATTTCATCTGGAATAGATCTTTACTTTGTATACTTAACTCATATCAAAAACTTCACACAAATGGGCAAACTAAATCATAGACATGCTCAATGTCCCACATCGGATGGGAAAATATAAAATTTTCTGCAACAAAGATCATTACTTCCCAAAAATGAAACCCATTATCAATTACAACTTGCAGCATTCTTAAGGAAATTAAGAGAATGAATGATGCCACCATATCATGACCTGGGTTAGAAGCATAGACGTGGTCTTAAAACTAATCAACAAGCAATTTCAGGACTTTCACAGTCGTGGAGATGAACATATACGTGTAAAGCAATATTCACAGAACATAAAACCCAAAAAAAAAAAAAAAGAGGAGTGAAGTGTATACCCTGCTTCCTCTCTCCAAAGATTCATCTTCTATAAAACGTATCTCAGGAGTCAATCTCAACTTCATACGCCTCCCTAATTCACTCCTAACATACTTAGCTTTGGATTTTAACCCAGCAATTGCAACCTCCTTTCCTCTATCATCTCCAAAAACAGACACATACACTTTAACCACCTACGAAACAAGTCATCAAAAATTCATTCCTTTTCAAATTACTTAGCAAATTAATTATTCCAATTCAAATAATTAAGTTTATAAGCCACTTCAGTTAATGGGTACCTGCAAATCAGCGGAGACCTCAACGTCGCTGATGGTAGTGAGAGAAGACAAATATCGATCGGCACCCAAAGCAGCTTCAGGCAGAACAGCGTACTGTAACACCTTATCTGTAATAAGCATATCGGAGAGCTCTCTCTGTATCTGCTTGGCCACCATTTTAACTCTTCTGGGCTTGGCCATACATGTTATGGTGTTAATTAAGGGCTTTTTCCGAAGGTGAAAAGGGGCTGTTGATGTTTGGGTCCAAGTTGGAAATAAATTGGAGTGGAACGTAGTGATCGGGAGAAAATTGCGTTGAGAAATGAGAAGAGGCTGGTGTGGGTGGCAATGGTGAAGATGAAGCTGAAAGAGGGTCATTGCTACAAACAATCCTTCTACCTCTTCTCTTCTCTGCTTCTGCTTTCGTTCTTGTTCATTGCCGTGGATTTTGATTTCCAGAATATCCAAAATTTGGATTTCTAAGGGCATTCTGGGAATTTCGTGATCTGTGCTGAGTTCTGCTCTCCATGGACTACAAAAAGTTGGGTTTTGGGCTGAATCGGTTCGATCAGATTGTTTGGTTCAATCTCAAGAAAATTTATGGGCCGGTCACAACATTTTTTTTCCCTTATGATAGAATTTCTCGTGACTCTTAAGTTTATGCAAATTTTCAGGTTTGATTTTGATTTTGCCTGAATTCGTTCAAATTTGCTTGATTCAACATTTTTCAAGAAAATCATGCATTGGGAACTTCTCAATTTTTTATTTTTTTTAAAATTTGAAATGGTAGTCAGTCATAATGATCAATTTAATTAATATATTTTACTATCGTGATAGCTACGTACTACAGTTAAAAATTATAAATTTTAATTTATAAATCACAAATTCATATTTAATGAATTTTAGAACTTAAATAAAATCATAATACTAAGTTTGTGAAATGATTTAGGTACAGTACATATCATGACATAAGGTTTTTTTTTTATCTCATACATATGGAGTAAATATTACATAACGTGACATACGAATGACTTTTTTTTATATTTATAACAAATATTGTCATTATTTTTACATTTTCCTTTCAGAAATTTTCTTACTTCTTATATCTTTTTTTTTTTTTTAAATGACCGATAGATATTTAACAATAAAGTATTCCATTATACATATATATATGAACCTAAAGGGAAACTATTAATTTTAAATGAATGCCCGTTTAATGAAAAAGATGCATTTCTTGTCTCATCTTGTTTCAAACTACCAACTGCACATGCTAGAAGCTGCAAAAACATGTATGCATAATTTTTATTAAATATATGCACTTTTTCTGCTATTATTTACCTGTTTAAGTTATTCCCAAAAGATGCTTATTTGGTTTTTTTTTTTAAAACAAAAGAAAGAAAATCATATAGAAAACAACAACAACCACATTTCATATCTTCAACTGTATCTTTCAATTCGTTTAATTAGTTCTTGCTTTCATAGACTTCTGTCAGATTTTTTTTTTTTATTTCCGTCGGCATATCAGTAACATGACACTATTTTCTTAATCTTTCTTGTTAGCAGTTTAATCCCGTTTAAGAAAAAAATATATACTTAAAGATTTGAAGTTTGATGTGGTTTTCACTTCTAATTGTTTAAGAATTGTAGGGGTTCACATTAAACTATGTAGTCAGAGAATATGTTACATATGCATATGCAAGTGAAAGAATCTGATAGAAACATGATGATAGGTCATATGTCAATAATAATTTATTTCTAAATCATTGTCTTAAAATAGCAATGCCTACTAAATTATAAGTTTGATGAAACCCCATATAGTCGCACCACATATTTGATAGCCAATCGGATGATATGTAGCTTGCAGTGCATCCATGCACCACTCATAGGATTAACATTTGTATAAAGCAGGATTTCTGTTAATCTACTCGCTATAATTTTGTTAGTGGGCTAAGTCGATATTTAATTAATTTAAAGGAAAATTTATGTATTAATCCAAAAAAAATGCCCTTTTGATGCATTTTCTTGCTTGTCTCTCGTCCAACTATGTACCAACTAAACATGTTAGAAGGTGCAATAACATAATGGTTATGATATATATATGATTGTGCATTTTGGCTGCTACTCAAAAAATGTTTAAATTATTTTACAGATGCTTATTGTTTGTGATAAAATCTTATAAACTATAACAAAAATAATGTGCGATACGTTCAATTGATCAGTTAGTTGATTTTGTTGCACGTGTTTGCAAGTGAGTAACATATCACAGTTTATTTAATCTTATAACAGCTTATAGTCCCATTTTAGAAAAATAAATCTTCCTAAATGATAGAACCTAAAATGGTTATCTGTAAAATGAGAGTTGACAGCTGAGGTAGCCAATTGGATAGATAGATCTGCAAAAGGAGTGCCCGGTCGGACCCAAGCGTTAGCACTCCAAAGCTTAAGTTAGTAGCTTTTAGAGAGAAAATACTTAAAGAGAGAGAGTCTCAGATATTCAATACCTGGAGCCATTAGTTTTGGCTATTTATAGGAGTTCGTTGGAGGAATACTTGAATACCTTGAGGGGTGATAATCGGCAGTCAGAGTAGGTGAGCGGCGACGTGACAGGAAGTAGGTGGGGAGTATGGGCGTTGGCTTGTGTCAGTGGACTGACGGGACATGCTGTCCCATCAATTCGATCGGATATCACGCTTTCTTGTGCTGTCTTTCAGCTCGCGCTTTGCCTTTTTGCTACTGGGCTTGGACCTTATTAAATATTGTTGGGCCACACTGATTGGGTTTTTGAAAATGTATTTTCCATAGTTATCACTTGTCCCCTCCAACGGATCCGATCGGGCGATGTATTATTCTATTATTTTGGCGGAATTTTTGAATTTTTGGGAAGAGCTCGCTCGAGTAGATGCTTCTGTTCACCTCAGATAGCTGTCTTGTACTTAATGTCATGCATGTTTCTAGAACAATGTTTCATTTTTCACAACCGCAGTGATGGGTTGAGAATACGTGGTGTCTATTCGACGAGGAGGTTTTGGAGTATTCTGAAAGCTTTTCACCTATAAATAGGCGAGTTTGAAGCAAATTTTCTTCACTTTTCAGCGATCCTTAGCAAAATCGCAAACTTTGCCATTTCGGCTATTTCGGAGTTTCTGCGAGATTAACCAAGTAATTCCTCATTCACAATATCATCATCATTTTCTTGATTTTTCCTTTATCAGAGATGGCTTCAAGTGGTATCAAATCTATAGATTGGAGTTTTCTTGAAGTTTATAAAGACCATAGGGTCATGGGTCATTCTTCGAAACCCACAGAGGAGAAAATGATGAAGATTCCTTCACAATACGATCTTCCCACAAAGGCGTCTGCGATGGTTCGCCTAAATTTCATGGTGATGAATGAGGAGATGCTTGGATTGTGAGAGCAGTAAGCTGCTCATTCGCCATTTACAGACACAGTTGCAAAGACAATATAACATAAGTTTTACCCTTGTTATTGGAAGTCAAAACTACTTTCTGGACCATGCCTCTTTCAGTGTGCTTCAATTTTATACTATGATCTTGGTCAAATTCTGTGCACTTTTCAATTACTAACATTATCAACCATGAATGAAAATCATATATGGAGAGTGCGTAAATTTGACTAAGGAGAATACTTCCTGAATTTTAATGTGCTTTTCAAGCATCGCAGTGCACAACTATCTTGGATCGATGATCGCTTAATCCGATCGGATTTAAAAAAAACATACTTTCCATTCAAGCGAGAGTTGTGACTTAGATTTATTGCATCAAGTGCAGTATGCGACTTTTTAATCTTTAATTTAATTGAAATATTAGCCGATCAGATATTCGTTGGAGAATCATGCATGGCGAATGATCTTTCGGTCTTTACATTATTCTGAAGATTTGGCGACTTTGCATATCAAGCGCCCAGAAGAGATAATTAACTCAATTTGTGTCTTGGTGACGTTCACATGTTAGGTTTAAATTGAAATTTTGGTGAATAAGTTGATGCACCATGCGCTTTTAGCCCGGAATGATGGTCGAGCCTAACAGAGGGACTTATCTTGTAAGTGAATGGATTTCACCTTTTGCATCTTCGGCTATGTCAAGCCTAATGATTGGGACAACATGGACCGATCGGCCAATGCCCCTAGTTATTTTGTGGAGATTGTCTTTTTCTGGGGTTATTCTAGCCAATTAAAGGTGATGGACTGCTCGCTGACCGATCGGTAGGAGATCTTGTCTTGCATTTTCGATGGTGGGGGATCTGATCAGGGAGAAAGATTTGATCGGGCTCTGCATATATTGTCCGCTTTGGGCCGGAGCCCTCACGGTTTTGTTTTTGGAATCGATCGGATTTGGATTGTTCATTAGTCGGGATTTCTGTCGATTGGAATAAGACAAACACCTGCAAACAAAAAGCAAAATCTAAAAACAAATAAATGAAAATGTACCTTTCCACTTAACAGGCTTGGGCCATGCCATGTTTGGTACGAGCTTCCCTTTTTTGGCATTTCTCGTGCCTACACCTATCTTTTTGAGCATTAGATTAACCACATCGAGGGATCCTTTCGGCGGAGCTTTCAAATTGGCTTGAATCTGATAAGTCATGCCTGTTCATTTCAGCCGTTATCCATTTATTGCTGATGCACATGCCTAGGACGACACCTCATTTTTTGAACCACCATAATGACTTGGAGACACATGGCGATTATTCAATCGTTAAGGCATTTGGAGAGTTCTAGAAATTTTTGCGGCTATAAATAGGCAATTTTTAGGGCAACTTCTTCATGGTTCTTAACAGAACTCTACCAAATTCTCTTTGTGAAGTTCGCTTTTCAACCTCTCTACGCAAAAAGTTTTTGAGCTTTCCACTTCGAAGATCCGGAGATTCCAGATTTTAACATTTTTTACAAGAATATTACATTACCCAAGTAAGTGGGCAACTTCTACCTTTTAATTTTCTTCATTTTTCATAACATCATCATATTTACTTATCTTTTATTTTTGTGACGCAACTGCAGGTGTGATGGCTAAAGGAGATGATGTTGTTAAGCAGCTGGCTGATCGAGCTAAGGCAAAGATGGAGGCGAATCGTGCAACCAGGGAAAAGAGGAAATCAAAGAAGAGGAGGCTTGTGTCTTCTTTAGAAGTCTAGGCGTCCACGCCCTCCGCCGGCGCTTCAATCTCCTATTCCCATTAGCCTCTTCTGGTGTCTACTGTTGTACAGCCTTTATCAGAGTGTCAACGCCCCCTACAACGTTTCTTATTGAGGGACAAACCCAATTCAGAGGAAGAACATTCAGTTCTACCTCAAACGGGGTCAGTTAAAATCAACGCGCCCCTAGTAGGTGAAACTGCACAGAGAAGAGCTGAAGAGGTAGCTAGAGGAAAATCCATCAAGGTGGTGGCTGCTGCAAGGGTTAAAGAGCCCCTTCGGGATGAGTCTGCTCTAAGCGTTGCTGCGAGAATTATCGAAAGGCATGTTACATCGCTGGAAAAAGTTCTAAAAGGTCAATTTGGCGATGGCTGGTCCATTGAAAATGGGGCGGTGTCGAGCTTTTTGTGCCAAGGCATGCTCCAAGAGAGTGACTTTAAGGCAATGGAAGATCCCGACATACTGTCCCGAGAATGCAGCCTTTTTCAACAGCAAAGTTTGGAGGTATTTTCAAAATGTTTGCTCTAAACAAACTTTCATCTTATAATCCGTTATCTTCTTGATTACTCAACCTTTCTTCTTCTTCTCATCTGACATTTCAGTTGATAAAAAGGGATTTTGCATGGCATGGGTAATCTTTGCAGAAAGAAGTGGGAAGATTTTGATTGGGTTAGGATTAAAACGGAGGCCAAATATGATTCAGCGAGAAAGGAGTCTCTGCTTGCTCGATTGAAAGTTTAAAAGCTGAAAAAGGAGTTCGCTCATATTTTTCAGGAGCTGAAAGCTCGGTAGAAGGAGGTCGACCACCTCAAAGGGGATGTAGCCCATCTATCTATTGAATGTTCTAAGGTTAAATTCGAGCGTGATCTTCTACGTGAGGAGCAGGATTCATTACAGGCTATCCTGGAAAAAGAAATGGCGCAGAGAAAAAAGCTTGAGGAAGAACTTTCTATCTAGAAGGAAGATATCATGGATCAACTAGGAGAGGCTCAGGGAAAGTTGTTATCCTGGTTAATTTATGAGGCCAGCAGGCATTTTCCTGAGGCCGATCTCAGTCGGATGTATGACCCGAGTATTTTGCCCGATCCTTCTTCTAGCAACGACCATCATGGAGTCCCTCAAGACCCTGCATCATCTCGACCAAACGCCGGTATGGAGATCAGTTCTGAGGCTACAACTTTCTTACTGACAGATAATGCTTTCGAGGAAATAGCAGAATCTCCCGAGTCTCCTATTAAAGCTACTATAGGGCCTTCTTGTAGAGATAGTAAACATAGAAGCGTAACTTTTTTGCTGTGATAATTTTGTCCTTGCTTTGTAAGAATTATTCATATATAATATTGGATCTTCCTCTTAGTTGCATCTGTATACCATGGAGAATATATGAAATCGGCTAAGGAAAAATACTCCCTGAACTTCAATATGCCTTTCAAGCATTGTGGTACACAACTCTATCAACAGTTGCTTAGTACAATCGAACGTACAAAATGAACTGTTTAGTCAAGAATTGTGACTTAGATTTATTACATCAGGTGCGGTGGATGACATTTCATTCTTTAGCATTGGTCTGATCAGATATTTGTTCGAGAGAGTCAGTTGGCTCAGCTGTCGACTTTCGCATCTTGGAGTCATGTGGCCACATGATAGGCATTGAGTCTAGCAAATTAATTGATGAAGACTAACAGATAAGTTATGCCAACAGGAAATTTTGACCCTAAAAGGTCAAGGGAGTTATCCGTTTGCAGGGAGTTACCTATTTGGATCAGGATATTTTTGTCCGACCGGAATTAAGATGGCAATGGCGATCATAATTGTAGATTTTGCATTTTAAGTTCAGGATAGATGCTGAACCTGGAGAACAAGTCAATGGAGATTGAATGGAGGCGTCTTGCATTTTGGGTTCAAGAACAATATCGAACCTAGCAGACGAACTTACGATAAAGGGAGTTTTTATATTTTGCACTCGGGATGGACATCAAGCCTAGTGATGGAGTTGTACCGTTTGAGCATTTATATGAAATTTTGAACTTTCAGAATCATTTTTGATAGGTATCGTCTTTAACTAAAAGTGGTTACTTATTCTGACTGTTCGGGGGGGGAGGGGGTTATAGGCATCAGAGCCTTTATCCCACTCTCCCATTGATAGGAAAAATAATTTTCGCTCCGCTTTGAGGCGATTGAAAAATATTAGCCGATCGGGATGAGGTCTGTGGGCTTTTGAGACCTTCATCTCGAGCTCCCGATGAAAAAATAACCCGATCCAAAAATCGGCTTGCTGGAGAGTTAATAAGTTTTCTTAAATGACAAGTATTAAATTCGTGAGTTTTGGATACGTACTTGTTTTTTAAGTTATTTTTACTTTGTTGAGACACTTATTTTGTGCGCGTCATGGTGCTGAAATTTTCAACAACTTTTCACATGTTGTATCCTTTTTTATTGTTGTCTCTTGAAAATAGATCTTCAGCAAAACAAGTAATATTAAAACTGTAATACCCTTACTGTAACAGTCTTATCGGACAGATAATTGGTCGAAATTTTTTTTTTATCCTTTAACTTAATCATCATCATGCATATATAACTTTCATTAATCCTCAACCGATAACTGTCCAAAATTTACTATGCATTTAATAAAAATTTGGCAATATAACGGCTATATTCTTAACTAGCCCCCTAAAAAGCAGATAATTACACAGTCTCTCAGAAGCACAACAGTTTAAGTCTAATTATATAACAAATTCACAGATATTATCAAGCAATACATGCATACCATCCATTCTCTGTAATTCCTCATCCACATACCACTATATACAATACAAAGTACGATTATCCATACAATATCGTTCTCATAAAATAAAACATAATGGGTATATATACATGCCATAAAATATTCTTTCTAGCTCTTCAGCTTCAATTTCTCTTATGTACCCACAGTCCAAACTATCTATACCTGCACGCAGTAAATCCTACGTACTGAGCATTAAACATACTCAGTGATGACTAAAAATCATAGCATTTTCCTAATATATATATATATATATATATATCTTTAATAATTTTGATTTAAGTTATTTATTATCGATTTTTCTTAGCTAAAAACAATATTTATTTTATTAGCAACTAACTTTCCATTTAATTTATAAACTTTCTTATATTCTCAATTTAGTTCTTAAACTTCTCTTTTATTTCAAAAATGCCATTTTATACTATTAATTACTAGTTTGCCCTTTTTTCCCTTATTTTCTTATTTTACCTTATTAATTAGCTTATAAATTACTGAATAATCCTTATTTTAACCTTTTTCTTGTAAAATTTTATTTTAGTCCTTTAACTTTATAAGGTTGACTTTTTACCCAATTAATTGATCAAATTACTATTTTATTCTTATTACTTATTTCCTTTTTCACTTTTACTTATTAATTTCATCTTTTGGGAAAATTACCCTTTTTCACTTTTACTTATTAATTTCATCTTTTGAAAAAATTACCGTTTTACTCCTAAACTTTTAATCCCTTTTCATTTTAGTCCTTTTCATATTAAACTTTCGTTTTAGCTTTTCTTTTTACACTTTTAATATTTTCTTATCAATATGCCCTAATACAGATCCGACATAAAACTCTCAGACCGGATATGCGGGATGTGAACCCCACAGAGCCACAAAAGAATGAGAAATAACCTCCAAGAATTATCCCTCATATAACATATTAACATATGACAGTACGTATGATATATATACTATGGTGATCAACGATCCAATCATAGAAAAGCAAGTCGCCATGACTTGCACCGCAGTATATGTATTCCTATGGCCAGCCAATTATATCCTGAACTAGGTTTTACTGTCTGACTCTTTCTAAGGGCATAATTTTATTAATTTTTCCTTTATTAGTTAATCTTTTATCCTTTTTCTTACTTTTCATTTCTTATCAATACAGTATCAGTGCCTTATAATTACAGCCAGTCTTCTTTACACAATCTATGAATCATTTTACAATAGTTTACCATTTAATCTATAAATTATGCCATAATTCATTCAAATGTCACATTTTTCAACTAATACCTAATTAACATTTATTCCGAAAATATTCATTTAATTCTCATAAATTCTATAAAAATTTATAACTATTTATTTACATTAATATTAACATTAGAAAGCTTAAAATCACCCAAATTTACATTAGTTTCTTAGGAATCATCATTCGGCCTACACTACAACTCCATCATACAATTTCTTTTAACTTCATTTAAGGTTTCTAATAAGCATATATAACTCTTAAATGAATGAATATAGCATTACTTTCAATTATAACTCAATATATGCAATTTTTCTTAAGAAACCTAAAGAAAATTCACTTAATTAATAGAGAAATAAAGGAATTAATTAGTCACACACCTTTTTCTATTGATTAGCCTTGCCTAGACTTCCTTTCCTTTTCCTTTGGCTTGGGAAATTTGCTCCTCTTCTTGGATTCCTTCACAAACCGAAATTCCCATCAGAGTAAACTCAATTATTTTGGTCTCAAATGCTAAAATTAAGAGCAAAAATAAACTCTAGGCACTCAAAACTAGTAGTAAGCACCTAAAAACCCAATTAAAATCAATTAATTTACTTACCTAACTTTGACACCTAAATTTTAATCATTGATTTCTCTTGATTCTCTTCCTTGAATCAAAGATTAGAGCTTGCTAGGGTACTCTAGAGAGGCTGAAATCAATTTCTTAGGCTTTGATTTGGTGAGAATTGAGAGAAAATTGGAAGAAAAAAGTGAAGAAAATGGATGTGAAGTGTTTGGCCACCAAGGAGCTGAAGGAGAACGATTGTTGCTGGAGAGTTCTGGAGTTTCTGGCATTTTATAGGTCTTTTTAATGGGCTTGGCCTGTCTTTTAAGTGGACTTGAACAATTTAATTGTTTAGGCCCACTAATTATCTGATAAATAGCCTTAATTAATTTCTCTCACTTTTCAACTTTAATTATCTTTAAATTTGATTCAATTATTCATATCACATTAAAAATAGTCTATTCTTAAAATTTCAGCCCAATCGGAGTTCGTTTCAAGTCCAATTCAATTTTATCGATCCGATTCAAAAATACCGGTGTTACCGAAAAATTTACTTTTTACTACCAAAATATTATACATATTATTTTAGGCACATATGTAATTTTTGATAATTTTTAGACTTCATTATATATTTTTAATAGCCAAAACGACCAAAAATTCAATTAAAAATCCTAAATCCTAATTTTCTCGATTTTCGTTCTTTTGGCTTTCGGATGTCTATTTGACCTCAAATTTACTTCAAACTTCAACCTGGAATACCCGTGACTAGTACTTTCCAATGGTCCAATAAAATATTTTTCACTTCCGGATGTCATTTTCAGCCCGAAGATACTATTTACTGTCGAAAAGTATTATTCATGATCAGTCCGACGTTGAGGCCATTACAAAGACAGACTGAAATTTCGGTGCTTATTACAAGGAAATGAGAGAACATTTAAATTCAGTACAGATGCCTTTTTAAGAACTCAAATTGTAACAATTGCACCTGATTTTGTCATTATTTGCTGATCTTCTTCAGTTTGTCCGTGTTAATCTCGTTTTTTGTGCTGATAATTTTTGTTTGAACCAGTCACCTCCTTTCCATCGTTGGACAACTTATAGGAGCTTTCTCATTCATTGGCTCGAGCATCCGACTTCATGATATAGCTCACGACTTTTGTCGCGGCCTCCACTGTTTCTCCTCCCGTTTGGTCGTTTTGGATCGGTTAGTTTTTCCATATTTTCTCTTGGCATTCATTTGCGTTTGGGAGGAACCGGCACTGAGAGGAGTGGAGGTCCCAGCCAACCGATTATTGCGGTGATCAGGTTTACTCCGTTCGTCCTCATTTTCCCTCTCTGTAATCCTCGAGAAGACCAACAGCTTAAGCTTCCCTTTTGCTCGATCAGATGTAGGGGTTATACTGAATGGCCAACCATCTAGATATTGAAGTCTATCCATTACGTTAGTTTTCTCAATCCTGTTGGATCTAAGAGCATCATCTAACTAGACGCGCCGCCTGACCCTATCCATTAGGTCAGAAAAACTACTTGGTGGCCTAACTGTCAGTGATTCGGCGAATGGACGATCTGTGATGCCTTTTACCAGGGCATTTGATGCCAGTTCCACGCTTAGATCCCCTATTTTCGATATTGCAGCTTGGAAGCGAATGATGTAATCTCTGAGGCTTTTATTGGTTCTTTGGTAAAGTTTGCACAGGCCACTGACTGACTTTGATGCGCATGTTTGCACATTAAATCGTGTCACGGACAAATCTTTGAGTTGCCCGAAAGAGGTGATTGATGCATGAGAGAGTCTGAGGAACCATTTCAAAGCATCCCCTCTAAGGTAGTTGGAAAACCTCTACAGGCAATCCTTTCATTGAAGGTATAGACCTGCACTTTAGTTAAAAATTTTGTAAGGTGAATGGTAGGATCAGTTTTACTTGTATATTTGTCCATCACCACATCTCCCCATCTCGGAGACGGCTCAGATTTCGTGATTTTCCTACAAAAAGGAAAGGCGCTGCTGCAAGCATTTTCCTCAGACATCCTTTTCATTGGCTCCGCCAATCCAAACCTTTCAAGTTTTCATTTAAACCATTCATCCTCTCTGCTCATCGTTACAGGGGTGAACTCTTCTTTTGTCCTTTGAAAGCAATTGTGATTGGACGCACATCCTCCCTGTTCACCAAAGGACGAGACGCATGACCTACTGGGAATATGAGGAGCATCTCTGCTCGAGAATATTATTTCTTTCCCCTTATCGTATCTGTTCGTGATTCTAGTGCCTGCGCTTCTTCCATCATGAGCGCTTGGCTCTCTGAGGGAAATCCTTCTATTCCTCCAACTTTCGAGGTCTTCGACCATTAAAATCATTTCCTGACCACTTTCGAAAGTTCTAGGCATTCTCCCTATTTCCAAGGCTTGGACCACGCTTTCAGTGAGGTGACCAAGTACAGCACGCATGTCTCCTACAGTAATAGGGGCGTTTTCTTGCTGTCGTGCAACCACATCATCGAGATTTAGGAGGGAGTCGCCTCCGAATGGTGATCTGAAAGATCTCTCTCTTAGCCTTGAGGGTTCGAATTTGTCCTGATTGTTGCGATTACGCTCTCCATAAGCTACACGATCGTAGGATCTTGAATCTGTCATGGCTCTCAATGAAAGCACCAGATGATAGAACCTAAAATGGTTATCTGTAAAATAAGAGCTGGCAGCTGAGGTAGCCGATCGGATAGATAGATATGCAAAAGGAGTGCCTGATCGGACCCAGACGTTAGTACTCCGAAGCTTAAATTAGTAGCTTTTAGAGAGAAAATGCTTAAAGAGAGAGAGTCTCAGATATTCAATACTTGAAGTCATTGTGTTTTAGGCTATTTATAGGAATTCGTTAGAGGGATACTTGAGTATCTTGGGGGGTGATAACCGACAGTCAGAATAGGTAAGCGACGATGTGACATGAAGTATATAAGGAGTATGGCGTTAGTTTGTGTTAGTGAACTTACGGGATATACTGTCCTTCAATTCAATCAGATATCATATTTTTTTGTGCTATCTTTCAACTTACGCTTTATCTTATTGCGATTGAACTTAAATCCTATTAAATATTATTAAGTTACACTAATTAGATATTTAAAAATATATTTTTTGTAGTTATTGCTAAATATTTGAGCTTTGATTTGGTTATTTATATAATAAAATACACAGACAGATGCAAGTAAAAGAATCTTAATTATAGAATATGAAAGTTGAAAGATATGTGTGGATATTTATGTCAACTTTTGTCTTAAAAAGCAATGCCAAATAAAATTATGGGCACGTACAACAACAGACATGAAGAGATTGATCGACGTATCAAAGAGAAAGGACGATGATCCTGAAGAAAGGCCATGTACTCAAATTATTTTTCCATTTGGTTCTATATACTTAATTATAGCAAGACATGAATGCAGCAGTGGAGAAAAAAAATCATTTCTAGCGGGATAAAAATCCTCAAATTTATAATGTGATAATGTACATGTATATTTGGACAGTCCAATTATTCCGTACCATCTATCATACAGACACGTATATACTGAATTACTATTTTTAAAATTGAAATTAACATTTTTGGAAAGAAAAATTAATTTGCATTGTAAAATGACAAGAATAGTGTTATTTTATATGAATTGGTCAAATTGATCTTAAATCAAAATTTGCATGTTAATATGGATGAAAAGTTATGTTTTAAGCTAATTAATGATCACTAAAAGTTTTTGAAAAATCAAATTTAAACCTTTTGTGATTCTTTTCAGATGAATAAACAAATATCAAAATTAGGAAAGAAGTGCATTGAAAATATCGATTGTACTAAGTTATTGATTATTTATCTTTTATATAATAAACATCAACCATATTTTATCTTGTACAATAATTTTTTATTTAATTATTTATTTCACTATTTATAAAATGGCAAATATACTTTTTTTTTTGAAGAAAGGGAGGAGCGAAGGCTTAAATCCGAGACATATCACTAGGGGTAAGCATGGATCTGGTAACTAGTTCATAAGCAAAAAAAATTAACCAGTACATTAATATTGATTTTTTTTAAATTATTAATCATTAATCAATCCGTTATATTCGATTAACCAGTTTATCGGTTTCGATTTTTCGGTTAACCATTAAAATTTAGAACATAAAATTATATAAAAAAAGATAAAATTCAATTTAATTTCAAATATATAAAATAATTTAATATAAAAATTACAAAATAAATATAATTTACTAGCCAAAATTTATGTTATATAAATTAATAGCTAATATTATAAAATATATTTGATATTTGTTGAAAATTAATATGTTTTATTTCAAGTCAAATAAAATTTCGGATAATATTAAATGTTATAACATAAATTCTAAAATATAAGAGAATGTACTTAATACTATTAAGTAAAATATAAACACCAATATATAATTAAAAAATTAACATATATAAAAGTTAATTGGATATTATATATAAATATTATTATATAATTAAAAAGAATGACATAATATAAATTTAGTTTAAAGTGTTATATAAATTTTATAAGAAAATATGAAAAATTAAAGTATAAAAAGAAAATTATATTTTAAATATATATTTGAATTATTATTTTATATAAATTTTAAAGAAAATAAAAAAAAATTGAAGAAATAAATAAATAAATAAATAAATATATATATATATATATATATCGGTTAACCGTAAACTAACGGTTAATCAGTACTTAAAAGTTTGAACCATAACTATTAAAAAAATATAAAAATTAAAAATCGTAACTGAATATATCAAATCGGCTAATCATAAAAATTGATTCGGTTTCAAATCAATTTTGCGGTTAATCATATTTTCGATTTTTTTTTTCTCACCCCTACATATCACTATATTAGGACTAATTTTACTACTAAGATTAGTCCTTCAAGATGCAAATATGCATTTTTAGTTTCATCCAAATTAAGAAATTAATTCTAATTTTCAGAGGACTGATATACAAATTTGATAATATTTGAGTGCCAAAAATAAAAAAAATATATAATTTAATTTTTTATACTAAAATTTGTACATTGCCTTAAGCGAAGGCAACAAGTGAATGTCATGCGAAGTCACCGAGGAATATGCTATTTTTCTCAATCGGTGATATTCAATGGTGGCAAGCATTTGTTTTTGGTAGTTGAACGAGGGGGAAAAAAAGTATAGTGAAAGATAACTACTGCAATAAATATTTAGGAAAACTCTTTCAAAAAGAACATTGAGGAAAAATAGTAAATTATTAATTATATGTGGAGCAACAGGTTAATTTTGAAAAAAAAAAAGACAGAAAACAAAAAATAATTAAAAATTGAACATGGATGCGATTTTTAATTTATTATATAGGCATATTTGAATAAAATTGAAAAATTTATTAAAAGTGAAAATGACTTTTTTTTTAAAAGCACTTTCAAGAAAAGTGAATTTTATCAAAAATAAAAAAATTTAATAGTTAAAAAGTACCGCTAAATGGATCTAAAAGTGACTTATTAAAATTAAAAGTCATATTCTAACTTTGTAGAAACCATCCAAGTAGCGTCTAAATTGGATTAGTCAAAATCAATGATGTTTAGAGCAAACATTTGCATGTTCTTCCATGTTACTTACCGCTGATTTAGGCAGCATAGGGCCATAAATGTAAAGCCTCTAATTGAAGAATCTTAGCTTAATTCTCGTAGTCTTTTTGTTAGTATGTGTAAGCACTAATCCCATCATAGAATGAGACTGAGGGTCGAGGACTCGAGGTAGGGTCCTTCCTTACTCATATTGCTCCTGTAGGCTTTTTCACCACATTTTACTCCTCGTTATTTGTGAAAAAAAAAAAAAGTTTAGCTAAGAAATGATCTTTTCACTTGGTCTGGATTCAAGGGAAACCGTAACTGAAAAATTCAGCTGCCAAACCTAATTAACATTACCATTATATGTAACAAATCAAAAGCCATCATGTGTCAAAATATAAAATAAAAAAAAGTAACTATCCATTTTTTAAATCTGTCCAAAAATAAACGGAATAAACTCTACGATAAAAATTAACACCAGTAATAAACGGAATGAATTTGTGGCTAATTTCATAACAGTAATAATTTTTTTTTTCATAAAAATCATTAAAATTTACAAATATATACAATAAAATCATTTTAATTGATTTGCGACAAAAAAAGGTCGAAAAATTTAGCTAACAATTCTGATCATCACAACATTTAATGTGACACCACGTTAACATGATTCGTGTCATGTTTGTCACTTCAACACACACGTGGACAGAAAATAATATTTGAAATTTATACGTGTTATGTTGACATGGTATCACACTAGATATCATGTGTGCATGTTATGATGATCGGATATGCCAGCTGGACTTTTTGATATTTCTTTTACCGAAAATTGGTAAAAGTGATTTTGTTATATATATTCGCAAATTTCAATGATTTTTATGAAAAAATTTTTTTATAACTGTCATAAAATTGATCACAAGTTCAATAATTATAGTGAAACTCTCGTATTAAACCATAAAAATACAAAATGCAGTGGTAATAACCAAATTGCTCAAAAACCAAACACAATATTAGCTTCACTAATCACTTCCTATGTTCATAAGTGATTACAAAAATAAAATAGGAATGTATGTAGCAATGTCATTTAGATTCTCCCACCTAAATCCCAAAGCCATAGTCAACAAAATAACATCAAAACAAGCAATTTAATCCCAACGCCCCGTACAATAATCAAACGACAGCTAAATTGATGTTTTTGTTCTTGCCAGAACTGTGTTATTTCTCACAGTTTCCACCACATATTCTGAACCCATAAACCTTGATTTGACTGGCCTCCCCCTCCTGGTTAAATGAAGAACCCATAGTCCATAGCTCCGCTCGAGCACTGAGCAGGCATAGGCTAAAGGCTGTACCTAGGATATAAAAGAATAAAATTAAAAACTAAGGAGTAAGGACAGTTTCATAGCCACAAACTCCTATGTTCCCTTAGCTAGAGGCATCATTATTTCTTTTTCTTTTCCTGGAACAGCATCATCATCGCTTTTCATGCTGCGTCTACCGTACATATTGAATTTGATTGTGTTGAATCTGCATTTCTTGTAATTTACCATGCCCAACGCTCCATATATAAATGTAAATGTATGGCTGTATAATTTATAAATTTCAAAAATTTATATTGACTAATAATATTTGATTCAGCATTTACTATGGGATTAACTTCCGTGCACCAATTAAGCAGGCCCCAGCATATATTCCCTAAATCTTGGGTTATTACTACTATTTTAATCAAAATTACTGTGCTTTGAAGATACCGGGGGACAAGAGATCATGCTGGCTACTAAGTTTAAACATAATTAATAATAGCTTACTATTTAATTTATTATGTATTACTTCCTTTCCGCTTCTAGTTTAGGGTAGTTATGGGATTAATAATTCCGTAAATGCTCTAATCATACCGCCGAAAAAAAAAATCTCCTGCTACTTTTTAAATATTGCCACTAAAATTATTTTAATTAATAAATTAAATGTCAAAATATTAATGTGGCAAAAATATTTTTGTGAAATAATATTTTTCAAAAAAGAGTTATTATGAATTTATATGATGTTAATAATCATGGATATAATTGACCTGGTAGTCAAGCATTCAACATTTCTTAAAAAAGAAAATAATCATGAATTTAGGATGAGAGATGCTATGTAATATTAAATCCCTTGAAATTTATGAAAGGCTGTTTATATCGGAAATAAGGCATTAAAAATAGAAATGGGAATTAATTTAATATAAAGATTATCATATATTAAAAGTTATAGCTGGCTAGCTGCAAAAGAATTGCACCAGGTTAAATAAAAGAAAAGTAGCGTAAAGAGTTAACTGACCGTTGATCATTGGAGTGATGTGAAGTGAGATATAATATTAAATTTTATCCGTGTATAAATCGTACGATAATATTTAATTTAATATTAATTAATTGCATACACTTAAAAAAGAAGGGACGAATTGGCGAAGACCCGTGAAAAAGAAAGGCTAGCAAAATGAGTTGTCTGAAGACTATCGCGACGTAAATATGGAGGAAATGATTAGGATAAAGTTCCATCTTTCCTTGATTGCAGATCAAATAAATTACCCGTAATTTAAGGATGTTGCCGTGTGGAGTGTGGATTAGCGGTGTAAAGTATCTTAATCTATTTAATCGAAATATATAAAAATAAAAAATTCAGAATTACGCTGTATCGTTAACTTTTTTATTATAATAAAATTAAATTATATTATTTACTTTATTCAAAATAAATTTAAATATTTTATTTATAACTAAATCGAAAATTATATTAAATTATATCGAACTATTTTCATATCAAACTATATAAAAAAAATCGATATTTATTTATTATTATATATAATATGAATAAGTTATATATAAATATTATTTATAATTTTTATTATGCATGTACCATATAATTTAACTGTATAAATATTTACATTATATATTTTAATGCAAAAAATTAAAATAATAATTAATTAATAAAATAAACTAAATATTTTAATTATTAATAATAGAAATTTAATTAATTGATTATATATATATATATATATATATATATATAACACTAAAATAATTGTGTTTAATTTAATTTATCTTTAATATTACTCAACTATAATTTAATTTTTCTTTTTTTTACAAATATTTATATAGATACGTAAGTTAAACAATTTATCAAATAAATATTTTACCAATTAATTTTATTTATTTTTGATATCACTCAACTAGTATTCATCTATTTTTGGTACAATAATAATATGAGTATATAGATTAAAAATATAATTATATATATTTATTATTTATAATGACATTTTATCAATTAATATAAATATATGAGTATATAATCAGTTTATCAATAATTTTATTTACTTTTAGCGTTACTCAACCAACAATACTCATATATTTTTGGTATTATAACTATATGAGTAATCGAGTATAAATTAATAATTTTATAACATACAATTATTATATATAATGGAATTTTATCAATTAATGTAATTATATGAGTATATAATCATCTTACCAATTAATTTCATTTACTCTTAGTATCACTTAACTAATACTTATATATTTTTAGCACAATACCTATATGAATATCTAAATTAATAATTTAATTAAATATATCTACTATATATAATAAAATATTACCAATTAATATATTATATGAGTATATAATCACTCCTAATAGTTTTTTTTTTTTTTTTATCTTTGGCCTGTTAATTAAAAAACTGGATGAATTGGTATTTTAAAGCTTAATTATAAACAAACTAGTAAAATTAAAAATTTCCCTTAAAAGATAAGATGAGATTTTAAAAGAGTTAATTTTTTTAATTAGCAATTTCAAATTCAAATCCTAATAATGGAACATTTTTAAATATTAAAAAGAAAGCACTTTGATTTTTTTTTTTTTTGAGTTTGCGAAATGCGAATTAAAATTAATTGAGCTAATAGATTTTAAATATTAGATGATTGCATCAAATGGTAAATTTAATATGCAATGACTTCAAATCTAATCATAATATATAATTTTCTTTACTTTTTTTTACCAGATTATAAATCAAAATGCTAATTAAGGGTCTAAATTCAAGAATATATATATAATTTATGAAGGCAAACAAAAGCTTGGGTGACAGGAGAAAGGGATGCTCCAAAAATGGACTCTATATGACAAGATATCACTGTTCTCATACTATAGTGACATCATGTTGATAGTCATTTTCTCCAATTTGCTCCCTTTACTTAATGTATGAAAGTGATGCCTTATCTGTTGCTTCCTGTCCACAAATCCATTTACTTTAATCTCCACGTTTATTCATATTAATTAATCATTATTAAGTAAGAAATAGAACAAAAAAATTAAACCCTTTGATGCGCATGTTTGCACATGAAATCGTGTCACGGACAAATCTTTGAGTTGCCCGAAAGAGGTGATTGATGCATGAGAGAGTCTGAGGAACCATTTCAAAGCATCCCCTCTAAGGTAGTTGGAAAACCTCTACAGGCAATCCTTTCATTGAAGGTATAGACCTGCACTTTAGTTAAAAATTTTGCAAGGTGAATTGTAGGATCAGTTTTACCTGTATATTTGTCAATCACCACATCTCCCCATCTCGGAGGCGGCTCAGACTCCGTGATTTTCCTACAAAAAGGGAAGGCGCCGCTGCAAGCATTTTCCTCAGCCAAACCTTTCAAGTTTTCGTTTAAACCATTCATCCTCTCTGCTCATCATTACAGGGGTGAACTCTTCTTTTGTCCTTTGAAAGCAATTGTGATTGGGCGCACATCCTCCCTGTTCACCAAAGGACGAGACGCATGACCTACTGGGAATATGAGGAGCACCTCTGCTCGAGAATATTGTTTCTTTCCCCTTATCGTATCTGTTCGTGATTCTAGTGCCTGCGCTTCTTCCATCATGAGCGCTTGGCTCTCTGAGGGAAATCCTTCTATTCCTCCAACTTTCGAAGTCTTCGGCCATTAAAACCGTTTCCTGACCACTTTCGAAAGTTCTAGGCATTCTCCCTATTTCCAAGGCTTGGACCACGCTTTCAGTGAGGTGACCAAGTACAGCACGCATGTCTCCTACAGTAATAGGAGCGTTCTCTTGCTGTCGTGCAACCACATCATTGAGATTTAGGAGGGAGTCGCCTCCAAATGGTGATCTGAAAGATCTCTCTCTTAGCCTTGAGGGTTCGAATTTGTCCTGGTTGTTGCGATTACGCTCTCCATAAGCTACACGATCGTAGGATCTTGAATCTGTCATGGCTCTCAATGAAAGCACCAGATGATAGAACCTAAAATGATTATCTGTAAAAAAAGAGCTGGCAGCTGAGGTAGCCGATCGGATAGATAGATCTGTAAAAGGGGTGCCCGATCGGACCCAGACGTTAGTACTCCGAAGCTTAAGTTAGTAGCTTTTAGAGAGAAAATACTTAAAGAGAGAGAGTCTCAAATATTCAATACTTGAAGTCATTGTATTTTAGGCTATTTATAGGAGTTCGTTGGAGGGATATTTGAGTATCTTGGGGGGTGATAACCGGCAGTCAGAATAGATAAGCGACGATGTGACATAAAGTAGATAGGGAGTATGGCATTGGCTTGTGTCAGTGGACTGACGGGACATACTGTCCTTCAGTTCAATCAGACATCACGTTTTTCTGTACTATCTTTCAACTTACGCTTTATCTTATTGCGACTGAACTTAAATTCTATTAAATATTATTAAGTTACACTGATTAGATATTTAAAAATATATTTTTTTGTAGTTATCGCTAAATATTTGAGCTTTGATTTGGTTATTTATATAATAAAATACACAGGCAGATGCAAGTAAAAGAATCTTAATTATAGAATATGAAAGTTGAAAGATATGTGTGGATATTTATGTCAACTTTTGTCTTAAAAAGCAATGCCAAATAAAATTGTGGGCACGTACTGCAACAGACATGAAGAGATTGATCGACGTATCAAAGAGAGAGGACGATGATCCTGAAGAAAGGCCATGTACTCAAATTATTTTTCCATTTGGTTCTATATACTTAATTATAGCAAGACATGAATGCAGCAGTGGAGAAAAAAAATCATTTCTAGCGGGATAAAAATCCTCAAATTTATAATGTGATAATGTACATGTATATTTGGACAGTACAATTATTCCGTACCATCTATCATACAGACACGTATATACTGAATTACTATTTTTAAAATTGAAATTAACATTTTTGAAAAGAAAAATTAATTTGTATTGTAAAATGACAAGAATAGTGTTATTTTATATGAATTGGTCAAATTGATCTTAAATCAAAATTTGCATGTTAATATGGATGAAAAGTTATTTTTTAAGCTAATTAATGATCACTAAAAGTTTTTGAAAAATCAAATTTAAACCTTTTGTGATTCTTTTCAGATGAATAAACAAATATCAAAATTAGGAAAGAAGTGCATTGAAAATATCGATTGTACTAAGTTATTGATTATTTATCTTTTATATAATAAACATCAACCATATTTTATCTTGTACAATAATTTTTTATTTAATTATTTATTTCACTATTTATAAAATGGAAAATATACTTTTTTTTTTGAAGAAAGGGAGGAGCGAAGGCTTAAATCCGAGACATATCACTAGGGGTAAGCATGGATCTGGTAACTAGTTCATAAGCAAAAAAAAATAACCAGTACATTAATATCGATTTTTTTTAAATTATTAATCATTAATCAATCCGTTACATTCGGTTAATCAGTTTATCGGTTTCGATTTTTCGGTTAACCATTAAAATTTAGAACATAAAATTATATAAAAAAAGATAAAATTCAATTTAATTTCAAATATATAAAATAATTTAATATAAAAATTACGAAATAAATATAATTTACTAGCCAAAATTTATGTTATATAAATTAATAGCTAATATTATAAAATATATTTGATATTTGTTGAAAATTAATATATTTTATTTTAAGTCAAATAAAATTTCGGATAATATTAAATGTTATAACATAAATTCTAAAATATAAGAGAATGTACTTAATACTATTAAGTAAAATATAAACACCAATATATAATTAAAAAATTAACATATATAAAAATTAATTGGATACTATATATAAATATTATTATATAATTAAAAAGAATGGCATAATATAAATTTAGTTTAAAGTGTTATATAAATTTTATAAAAAAATATGAAAAATTAAGGTATAAAAAGAAAATTATATTTTAAATATATATTTGAAGTATTATTTTATATAAATTTTAGAGAAAATAAAAAAATTGAAGATATAAATAAATAAATATATCGATTAACCGTAAACTAACGGTTAATCAGTACTTAAAAGTTTGAACCATAACTATTAAAAAAATATAAAAATTAAAAATCGTAACTGAGTATATCAAATCGGCTAATCATAAAAATTGATTCGATTTCAAATCAATTTTGCGGTTAATCATATTTTCGATTTTTTTGGCTCACCCCTACATATCACTATATTAGGACTAATTTTACTACTAAGATGAGTCCTTCACGATGCAAATATGCATTTTTAGTTTCATCCAAATTAAGAAATTAATTCTAATTTTCAGAGGACTGATATACAAATTTGATAATATTTGAGTGCCAAAAATAAAAAATATGTATAATTTAATTTTTTATACTAAAATTTGTACATTGCCTTAAGCGAAGGCAACAAGTGAATGTCATGCGAAGTCACCGAGGAATATGCTATTTTTCTCAATCGGTGATATTCAATGGTGGTAAGCATTTGTTTTTGGTAGTTGAACGAGGGGGAAAAAGAGTAAAGTGAAAGATAACTACTGCAATAAATATTTAGGAAAACTCTTTCAAAAAGAACATTGAGGAAAAATAGTAAATTATTAATTATATGTGGAGCAACAGGTTAATTTTGAAAAAAAAAAGACAGAAAACAAAAAATAATTAAAAACTGAACATGGATGCGATTTTTAATTTATTATATAGGCATATTTGAATAAAATTGAAAAATTTATTAAAAGTGAAAATGACTTTTTTTTAAAAGTACTTTCAAGAAAAGTGAATTTTATCAAAAATAAAAAAATTTAATAGTTAAAAAGTACCGCTAAATGGATCTAAAAGTGACTTATTAAAATTAAAAGTCATATTCTAACTTTGTAGAAACCATCCAAGTAGCGTCTAAATTGGATTAGTCAAAATCAATGATGTTTAGAGCAAACATTTGCATGTTCTTCCATGTTACTTACCGCTGATTTAGGCAGCATAGGGCCATAAATGTAAAGCCTCTAATTGAAGAATCTTAGCTTAATTCTCGTAGTCTTTTTGTTAGTATGTGTAAGCACCAATCCCATCATAGAATGAGACTGAGGGTCGAGGACTCGAGGTAGGGTCCTTCCTTACTCATATTGCTCCTGTAGGCTTTTTCACCACATTTTACTCCTCGTTATTTGTGAAAAAAAAAAGTTTAGCTAAGAAATGATCTTTTCACTTGGTCTGGATTAAAGGGAAACCGTAACTGAAAAATTCAGCTGCCAAACCTAATTAACATTACCATTATATGTAACAAATCAAAAGCCATCATGTGTCAAAATATAAAATAAAAAAAAGTAACTATCCATTTTTTAAATCTGTCCAAAAATAAACGGAATAAACTCTACGATAAAAATTAACACCAGTAATAAACCGAATGAATTTATGACTAATTTCATAACAGTAATAAATTTTTTTTTCATAAAAATCATTAAAATTTACGAATATATACAATAAAATCATTTTGATTTATTTGCGACAAGAAAAACGTCGAAAAATTTAGCTAACAATTCTGATCATCACAACATTTAATGTGACACCACGTTAACATGATTCGTGTGATGTTTGTCACTTCAACACACACGTGAACAGAAAATAATATTTGAAATTTATACGTGTCATATTGACATGGTATCACACTAGATATCATGTGTGCATGTTATGATGATCGGATATGCCAGCTGGATTTTTTGATATTTTTTTTACCGAAAATTGGTAAAAGTGATTTTGTTATATATATTCGCAAATTTCAATGGTTTTTATGAAAAAAAATTTTTTATAACTGTCATAAAATTGATCACAAGTTCAATAATTATAGTGAAACTCTCGTATTAAACCATAAAAATACAAAATGCAGTGGTAATAACCAAATTGCTCAAAAACCAAACACAATATTAGCTTCACTAATCACTTCCTATGTTCATAAGTGATTACAAAAATAAAATAGGAATGTATGTAGCAATGTCATTTAGATTCTCCCACCTAAATCCCAAAGCCATAGTCAACAAAATAACATCAAAACAAGCAATTTAATCCCAACGCCCCGTACAATAATCAAACGACAGCTAAATTGATGTTTTTGTTCTTGCCAGAACTGTGTTATTTCTCACAGTTTCCACCACATATTCTGAACCCATAAACCTTGATTTGACTGGCCTCCCCCTCCTGGTTAAATGAAGAACCCATAGTCCATAGCTCCGCTCGAGCACTGAGCAGGCATACGCTAAAGGCTGTACCTAGGATATAAAAGAATAAAATTAAAAACTAAGGAGTAAGGACAGTTTCATAGCCACAAACTCCTATGTTCCCTTAGCTAGAGGCATCATTATTTCTTTTTCTTTTCCTGGAACAGCATCATCATCGCTTTTCATGCTGCGTCTACCGTACATATTGAATTTGATTGTGTTGAATCTGCATTTCTTGTAATTTACCATGCCCAACGCTCCATATATAAATGTAAATGTATGGCTGTATAATTTATAAATTTCAAAAATTTATATTGACTAATAATATTTGATTCAGCATTTACTATGGGATTAACTTCCGTGCACCAATTAAGCAGGCCCCAGCATATATTCCCTAAATCTTGGGTTATTACTACTATTTTAATCAAAATTACTGTGCTTTGAAGATACCGGGGGACAAGAGATCATGCTGGCTACTAAGTTTAAACATAATTAATAATAGCTTACTATTTAATTTATTATGTATTACTTCCTTTCCGCTTCTAGTTTAGGGTAGTTATGGGATTAATAATTCCGTAAATGCTCTAATCATACCGCCGAAAAAAAAAATCTCCTGCTACTTTTTAAATATTGCCACTAAAATTATTTTAATTAATAAATTAAATGTCAAAATATTAATGTGGCAAAAATATTTTTGTGAAATAATATTTTTCAAAAAAGAGTTATTATGAATTTATATGATGTTAATAATCATGGATATAATTGACCTGGTAGTCAAGCATTCAACATTTCTTAAAAAAGAAAATAATCATGAATTTAGGATGAGAGATGCTATGTAATATTAAATCCCTTGAAATTTATGAAAGGCTGTTTATATCGGAAATAAGGCATTAAAAATAGAAATGGGAATTAATTTAATATAAAGATTATCATATATTAAAAGTTATAGCTGGCTAGCTGCAAAAGAATTGCACCAGGTTAAATAAAAGAAAAGTAGCGTAAAGAGTTAACTGACCGTTGATCATTGGAGTGATGTGAAGTGAGATATAATATTAAATTTTATCCGTGTATAAATCGTACGATAATATTTAATTTAATATTAATTAATTGCATACACTTAAAAAAGAAGGGACGAATTGGCGAAGACCCGTGAAAAAGAAAGGCTAGCAAAATGAGTTGTCTGAAGACTATCGCGACGTAAATATGGAGGAAATGATTAGGATAAAGTTCCATCTTTCCTTGATTGCAGATCAAATAAATTACCCGTAATTTAAGGATGTTGCCGTGTGGAGTGTGGATTAGCGGTGTAAAGTATCTTAATCTATTTAATCGAAATATATAAAAATAAAAAATTCAGAATTACGCTGTATCGTTAACTTTTTTATTATAATAAAATTAAATTATATTATTTACTTTATTCAAAATAAATTTAAATATTTTATTTATAACTAAATCGAAAATTATATTAAATTATATCGAACTATTTTCATATCAAACTATATAAAAAAAATCGATATTTATTTATTATTATATATAATATGAATAAGTTATATATAAATATTATTTATAATTTTTATTATGCATGTACCATATAATTTAACTGTATAAATATTTACATTATATATTTTAATGCAAAAAATTAAAATAATAATTAATTAATAAAATAAACTAAATATTTTAATTATTAATAATAGAAATTTAATTAATTGATTATATATATATATATATATATATATATAACACTAAAATAATTGTGTTTAATTTAATTTATCTTTAATATTACTCAACTATAATTTAATTTTTCTTTTTTTTACAAATATTTATATAGATACGTAAGTTAAACAATTTATCAAATAAATATTTTACCAATTAATTTTATTTATTTTTGATATCACTCAACTAGTATTCATCTATTTTTGGTACAATAATAATATGAGTATATAGATTAAAAATATAATTATATATATTTATTATTTATAATGACATTTTATCAATTAATATAAATATATGAGTATATAATCAGTTTATCAATAATTTTATTTACTTTTAGCGTTACTCAACCAACAATACTCATATATTTTTGGTATTATAACTATATGAGTAATCGAGTATAAATTAATAATTTTATAACATACAATTATTATATATAATGGAATTTTATCAATTAATGTAATTATATGAGTATATAATTATCTTACCAATTAATTTCATTTACTCTTAGTATCACTTAACTAATACTTATATATTTTTAGCACAATACCTATATGAATATCTAAATTAATAATTTAATTAAATATATCTACTATATATAATAAAATATTACCAATTAATATATTATATGAGTATATAATCACTTTACGAATTAATTTTATTTATTTTTAGTGTCACTCAACTATTATTTATATATTTTTGCATAATATCTATATTAGTAATGGAGTTATAAATTAATAATATGATTATATAAAATAAAATTTTATCAATTAATATAATTATATGAGTATATAATTATCTTATCAATTGCCTTCATTTATTTTTATATCATGAATGTAATTATATGAGTATCTAATTATCTTATCAATTAACTTTATTTATTTTTAGTATCATTCAAATAGTATTCGTTTATTTTTGGCTCAAGACATATATAAATATACATATTAATAATTTAATTATATGGTTATTATATATTATGAAGTTTTAGTTGTATATTTAAAAATAATAAAAGAGAAAAATTAAAAATTTTTAGAGGAAATTAAAAATTATTAAAAATTAAATTTAAAGAGAAAATATTTTTTTATTTTGAGTTTTTGGAGGGAGTTAAAAATTGAATTTATATAGTTAATAATTTTAAAAATATTAAAAATAAAACTATTTGAGATAATAGAGAATATTAAGTTTAGGTTTCTCTTCCTTCAACCTTTCCCCCTTCTGCGTCCTCTCCAACTTCACCATGCTCCACCTTTCGCCACCGTCCCTCACCTGTATCTCGATGTCTCTATTTTTCTCTTTCTTTCTTCACCTCACAAAGTTACCTCACTCACCCTTTATGTCGATTTAGTCCTTTTTATTTGGTCAATTTGAGCTCACAAACGGTCTTCGCCTCTCGCCACTGCCATCCACCTCTTGCCATTGCTATCGACGTCGCATGTTAGTTTTTCTGTTCAATTTTTGCTTCTAGTTTTTTTACTTTGCTTATCTACTACTCTTCAAGGTTATTTGGTACCCTGCTACTCAGTTCTGGTTCTGTACTTTTTGTAAATTCTCCTAATTTTGACATTTTGAGTTAATGAAAGAGAAATGAGCTAAATTATCCAATTTTAGCTAAAATTGTTAAAAATATATTGGCTGTTCAATACTCGATTGTAGCTTATAAATCGGTTTTTAACACTAGAGGGAGGACTTTAAATAAATTTAGAAGTTCTTTAACTTCGATTATAGGTGAATTTTTCATTTGTTGGCAAAATTGGTTGAAATCAACTACACTTTTGACTTCAAAAAGCATCAATTAAAGAATTTGAAAAGTTTGAATCAAGTAATTATTACATTTATGAAAATTTTTAAATTTTATATTTAATATTTATATTTTTTTATAATCTAATTATTTAAAATTTATATTTTTTTAGATATTACTTACGATTCTGAAATTAGCATAATATAAATAAAAACTATCGAATGTTAATTTTTAAGTAATTTACTTTGACTTTACCTTTAATTGTACTTATTGAGATATCTTAATTGTATTTGCATTTGTTATCGTGTGAATTTATTTTGCAAAATTTTAAAAATATTGAATTATTTGAAGTATCATATTATATTGTACTATATTATTTAGTACCGAAAAAATCAAAAAATCGTACCGAACTTTTATAAAATTATACCAAATTATTCTGAATTTTCAAGATAATAAAAATACTTAATTTTTAAAATATCCGAAATTTCAAAATAATACGGATATTTATAAATTTTTGAATTATACCGTATTGTGTATACTCTTGGTGTGTATAATACAATTCCCAATTTCTCATATAATGAGTTCAAGTTTTTAAGAAGCAAAACAATTATCTAATTAAAAATTAAATAGTACCTAATCCTAAATCCTGACTAAATACATCCCACCATTAACCATGTATCATTACAATAATTCCGTATAAGAAATCGATATATATATATATATATATATATACACACACTACGTGGCATCGAATGATAAATATGCTATTAATAAAAAAATAATTTATAAAAATAACTACAATTTTATATAGTTGACATACCATGTAATAATATAATTTTTATTTTATGCAAATGATATCATATAATTTTTTAATATATATATAATTACTAAAAATACAAAATTGTTGTGTATCAATTTATAAATAAATTGAACTTATCTGATAACCATATTCCATAAACAGATCGAACTGAGATATATAGCTTGAATTAAAGTACAAAGAGTTCGGAATAGCGTTGGAACTCTTTTGAAATAAGATGAGATAATTCTATGAAGATTAAAATATTTATATTTTCATCTGATTATCCAAAACCAAATTGATTTAATATGAAATTCTATCCATTTCTAGAGTTATGCATATATTTAAACTCAATCAATAACCTTATAAATAGCTAAGCAACTCATGAACTAAGACATGACTTTTTCCTTGCTTTCATCCCATTTCTCTTAAACATCCTCTAACTTGATTGTCGGAACAATCCTCATCAGAGCCTTCACCGAACATTTCTCTTCTAGATAGTCAGGCCGTGGATATTTTATACTTTACGGGCTCAAAGTTGAACGTTGGTGTAAACCCACTATTGTAGAAAACTCCTATATTAGTCCCCTCCATGTATACATACTTGTAACTACTCTTACATACATATTTTTAATAACTTTTATATACTTAAAATAAATATCCTTATTCTCCAAATGACCCTTCTTAATTAGTACTTTATCATAGGTTTTTTCTATGTTGCTGAAGACTATATGAATTATTATTCCTCTCTCTATAAGTCTCTAACATAGACCTTAGAAGAAAGATAACTTCTATATATCGTGGATCGTCTTGGCATAAAGTCAAATTGATTTTTTGTCACTTTGGTTATGCCTTTGAATCATTATTTGAAAAAGTTACCAAGACAGTTGTTAAAATGATGGAATACGTGGGCAATTGGACAGAAACACATGATCACTAACAAAACTAGGGAAAGAAGATAGAATCGGACACACTACTCATTCTACCCAACAACTGAAAACGACTTTTTCTTAAATTTTCTTTTGAATTTTTCCAGCTTACAGATTAGATTAGTTTTTTTAATTCAGTTTTTCATTCAAAGTAGTGTGTAATCCAATTTCATTTTATTGCATTTTTCAAAATTCCTTTAGCTTTTTCTCGAAGCAATAGTTTAAAAAAAAATCCAAAAACTCTAATAGAAGTTTAATAGACGCGCATTAATTAGTTTGAGAATACTTTAATTTTCTGATACGCTCGCAACCGCACACATGTATTGTTTGATTGGCAAAAATAATCGAATAATTTGATTGCAATAATAGTACAGATATTACCTTCAATTCAAGTTCAAACTAAACAACAACATTTTGGTGGTTCACTCGTCCAATTATTGGACTTGAAGACCATACTTGAAGTAGAACAAATAATTCATTTCTAAGTAATTTCAAAATGTTAAACTTATAAGGGCAATATAAGATCTTGACTGGTACTTTGAGTGTTACCAAATGCCTCAAAGGAAATACTAGAATTCTTCCAAAAAAAATGTCCTACAAAAAGGAAAATAGTTTGATTGTTGTGAAATGACTTCAAATTTCTCTGAAATAACTTGAAATCTCTTTTAGAAAAATTATGAATAGATTCACAAATTGTTGTGAGTTTAATTCTAATTCAGTCAATAAGAAAAATTATTCAATGAGAAAAGTTAGTGCTCCAAATGAGGAATATCTAGGAATGATCACGGGATGAGGTGGGGACGGAGAATGGCTCCCCACCTAGTGCCCCGCCTAAGGGCCGAGATTCCTTGTCTTCATCTCCGATAATATTTCGAGGAGAAAAATTTCCCCCATCCCCGCCCCGCAAAAAAAAAATTTTGTTAAAAAAATTCAATTATAACTAAAATATAATATTTAACAATTAATTATAATTGAAATATAATATTTAATAATTAAAAAATATAAATTCAATTATAAATCAAATTAATATAAATTTTAATAATTGACAAAACTAAAATTAAATATAATTTAAAATTAAATTATATAAATATAATAAAATTTAATTACTAAATTTTGGAAAGAAAAATTTTTGGGGTGGGGACGGAAATTCTAAGTCGAAAAATATTTTTTCTCCATCTCCACCCCTACAGGAAAAATTTTTGAAAATTTTCTGTGCCATTCGGGTTGGTTCCCCACCATCCCTAGGAATATTTTCACTATAGTACGCATCACATTACTACTAATTTTTTTGGAATTTTTTTATTCTGAAAGAAAAGTATTTTATTTTTATTACTGCTACTACTATTATTATTATTATTGATTTGAAAAAAAAAAAAAAAACCGGAAAGAAGAAGCATACCATATTAGCGGGCTGCCGATCACGTGGGCTGACTCCCAACTACAATTGAAGCAACAAACAATTCCGTGATAATTTAAAAGAACAAGGGTATTTACGAACCTCCACTTCCTTATAAACACTTTTTCTATATTCTAAAACAGCCTCGCCAACAATAACTCCACTCCCCACTCCACTCCCAGAAACAATCCTTTTCTTTCATTTTCCCGGAAAATAAAAATGTACAAGTCCAACAAAATCCGCCACATTGTTAGAATCCAGCAAATGCTTAAGCGGTGGCGCCGCAAGGCAAGAGCGACTGCCTCACGCGCTCCCTCAGATGTTCCCACGGGACACATGGCTATCTGCGTAGGATCTACTGGAAGAAGGTTTATCGTACGCGCCACCCACCTGAACCACCCTATCTTCAAGAAGCTCCTCGTGCAAGCGGAGGAGGAGTACGGCTTCAAAAACATGGGTCCGTTAACCGTCCCTTGCGACGAATCTGTCTTCGAAGAGATTCTCCGAGTGGTTTCTCGATCAGACTCGGGGCATTTTTCGAATCTGGAGGATATTCAGAGGTGCTGCCACGTCAGCATGAGGAATAGCCTGGAGATTTTGGGTGAATCTAGACCGTTGCTTTATAGTTATTTAAGCTAGGTGGGTTTGACTCGGCGAGTTTCCGAATTGGAAGGGGACTAACTACATTTTTTTTGTTTAATTAGTCTCTGGGATTAGCAATCTTTTTTTCTAGTATTATTTTCAATATATATATATATATATATATATATATATATATGGTTAGAATGGTTAGATAGTTTTGATTGGAAAATGGAGATGGCAAGTGGGGTTGGATTTTTTGGAAGCCGAGTCATCCCGGGTTGGAGATAAAGCAAGGGAGGGGATTATCTCTTGTAAATTAATTAATTAATTAATTGTTAATGTTATCTGCTAATTGCAAGCAAATATATTTGTATCTGAATCAATCAAACGCTTAATTTATGAGAAGCTTTTCTCTTTTCCTTTTTCTTAAATTATGAAAAGCATTTGTATTGTTGAGAAAGTTGTCCAGCCCATTATGGGGCAAGTCAAAAGTGATTGTTGTAAGCAAGCACAATGCATTCCTGAAAGAAACTTGTGATTGGATAATTCAAAAGTCGGATTATATTACATGCGTTCGTTCGATCATTCCAAGAGTCCGTGGCAAAAATAAAAGTCATACGTAAAAAAATATAGAATAAATACTATGAATGTATTGTTAAATAAAGAAAAATATTCATTGAGCTAATAAATTTATAAAAAATATTACTACACTTATTATATTATAAATTAAATTTTTAAAACTATTAAAAAGTTATTCGAATTCAATAATACAATATGCATCTTTTTATCTATTTAAAAATAATTATTCGGATACTCCATAATATGATTACTTAATTTGCCGTTACTCTGTAAGAAAATATAAAAATCTATATTGTATTTGTTGGTATTAATATATGTACTCTTTTTATTCATTTAAATTATCTATAATTGTAAATATTTTCAATTAAATCAAATTGATATAACAGAATTCTTAGTGGCATAATAAAGGAACTAAAGAATTTAGATCCATAAAATTTTTAAAATCAAATTTCCAAATACTGTTTATATCATTTACTATTCACTGTCTCCTTCATAATTTTTATTTTTTCTTCTTTAATAATTTTCCTCTTAGGATGTGTTTGAATTAATCATTTATTTTAAATATTTTCATCAATTCAAATATATAATATAAAAACTAACTAGGTTAGTATTTGTCTAAAATTTTATATGTTCTCTAAAATGAAAAAAAAATAAAGAAATATTGTGACCATTTAAAAGATATAAAAGCAAAAAAAATTGCAAAACTAAATTACTAATATTTAGTTAAATATAAATGTTTGTTGTATTCTTTAGTTTTTTTTTTCAAATTTATCTGATTTTTTTTAAAATTTAAAGAAAAATATAATTTTATATTTTTGTTTCAATGGAAGTGGGAAGATAAAAGATTTAATTGATAAAAAATTTTAAAAATAAATTAAACAAAGAAGAGTAAAAATAAAATTTTAAGAGGGGAAAAATTATATATATATATATATAATTAAAAAAAATTGCAAATATTAAGGGGGGCAATTGCCCCCTTTCCTCTTTAAGTGGGGTCGCCAATGCCAAGAGTCAGTTAAGGATGATCACGGGAAGGGGATTCCCCGGCCCCGGCGGGGACCCGCCCCATTCGGGGCGGAGAATCCCCGAATTTTTCCTACGCGGGGACGGAGACGGGGGAAAAAAATCTCCGTTATGAATTCGGGGATGGGGGCGGGGAATGGGGTATCCGTCCCGCAATTTTTTTTAATTTTAAAATATAATATTTTATAAATAATTAAAATTAATATTAAAATATAACTTAATTTTATAACTATTAAATTTTAAATTATACTTAATTTTAAATTTATGAATGGTTAAAATTTATATTAATTTAAATTATTATTTATTTTAAATTTTTTATTTACTAAATATTATATTTTAATTTTAATTATTTATAAAATATTATATTTTAAAATTAAAAATATATATATATATTCGGGGATGGGATCCCAGTGGGACGAGAAACGGGGGGAATTTCCTTTCCGTTCTAGAGTCGGGGGCGGGGACGGAGAATCCCCGATCTCGCGCAGGGCAGTGAGTGGGGATATAATCTTCGGCCCCGCTCCGCCCTGTGAGCATCCCTAGAGTCAGTCCAATTATATTATATTGTGAGATAAATTAGCATATTTGGTTGGATAATATTGAATCTTAGGTGATTCGGTTATATAGCTTTCTGGAAGTTGGAATTATATCCAAATAAGATGAAGATAAATGATTTGGTTAGAATCTCCCTTCCACTACATTTTTGTTTTTTCTAAACTGTGAACTAAAACATGTAAGTTGGACAGCGTTTGAGGAAACTCTGAGTCAAATGAGCCAACGTTTGAGCTAAAGTTGGACAAATGTCATTTTAGAATGAAGTGCCTCTCTAGTTGTTTGAAGTCTCACCAAAAGGAACAAAAAAAATGTTATTTTAGAATAGTTTGAGTTGAATACAACTCCCCCACTCCAAATTCGTTGGATTCCTCGAAAATGGCAACATCTGTATTGATCTTCAGCCAAACTAATTGGGGGTTTATGCCAACTCCAGGAATGAGCATTAGAAGAATTGCATACCAATGAGCAATCGGATTCACATGAACCCACAATTTTTAATTAGTATCCGCAATAATTAAAATAAAAAAATTTCATAACCATCATGAGACATTATTCATAATTTTTGAAAGACAAAAAAAATGAATGAGTCCAAATGAAAAAGTCTAATCTGAGTTATCAAAATAAGCTGGATCCGCAAATAAGAGGGGTTTTAGTTTAACTAAACGTATGTACTTCAAAATTTATGTCCGTAAAGGTTTGAAAAAAAAAAAAATTAGAGAGAATAATTTAATACTTATTTCATGCTTATTTTAATTATTTATAGTATATATTTGAGGTATACATGTACACGCATTTCAATGCTAAGAGTAGATGGTATAAAACAGTATGGATGAAACTATGCCCTAGCGAACTGTAAGCAGTTGCAAAGACTTGTAGAATGCAGAAGGTGACGCTGTCAATTCCTTAAAAAGTAATACAGCAATAAATAAATAAATTACTAACAAATAAAAAAAAACAAAATATGGGGGCGCCAATTGCAAAATTTGAAAGTTAAGTACCGAGCGATACTTTATCACCACGTGCATGTCACATGTTGCTGCTGCGTACTTCATCATTTGCTGGTCCTCGTTTCATAATTTTACTAACTCCACCCCCAAGTTCTTATGTATAATCATGCCCTTCTACAAATTTAATTTACTACTTTCATCTTCAGCCAAAGGAAAAAACAATAATAATTAATAATTAATTTTTTTCAACGTCAAAGGTATATTTAATAAGTAAATTAAATGAACATATGGCAACTACCTTACCACCATTTATTTCTGAAACTATCTTTGTACAGCAAAAATTCTACATAATTAAACAGTAATTTGAAGCCAAATTGCTTTGATTTTTCCAAAACCTTGTCGGATCATAGAAGACGATGCAAGTTTTACTTTTTACCTATTTTATACATTTTAATCGAGTGCTTACCATTATGTTAAATTCTAATAGTTAAAAAAAAATATTCTTTTCACGATATTATACTATTTTATTATCACACATTTATTGTTGTAATTTTGCACTAGTACTACCTAATCATATTTAAATTTATTAGTTTAGCGTGTATATGTTTTTTACGCAATTATTATTTTTATTAGATATATTTTTTCTCCACGAAAAATTATATTATTTCAAATATTCAAGCTAATTTTGAGTATTGATTTTGTACATATGCAGGTGACTTTTTTTTTAATAATTTATTTAAAAAAATTAGGATATGTCAGAAATAATTTACAAAATTAGAGTATTTTCAAAACCGTTACGACAAGTAGCAGTTTTAGACTATGAGATTCACATCAAAAAAGTTAATTTTTCATTGAAATCGTTAAGCCCTATAGCAAAGCAGTTTCAGTGTCTGTATCAGTTGAATTACATTTTTTTCTTAAAAAAATAAAAATAAAAGAACAATAAAAAATAAATAGTATTGCAATTGCCATGGTGCAAACCAACTTTATAAAAAAAATAAAAAGCAATAGCTTATATTTGTATAAAGAATTTGTGCAACCTCTAAGTGAAATGATCCAACACTTTAGCTAGAGTTGGACAAATGTTAATTTAGAATCAACTGCCTTTCTAGTTGTTTAAAGTCTCACCGAAGGAGAAAAAACAAATGTTATTTTTGAATAGTTTTAGTAGACCACAATTCTACTACTCTTGTGTAAAATATATCCAGTGTATACACAACGTGCATATACTTTGTATAAAGTATATACAGTATGTACACAAAATGGTATACAATGTATACATTTTATGTATACAACATATATACTTTATACAAAATGATGCAGTGCATACACAAAAAGATATACAGTGTATATACTTTTATGTAAAGTGTGAAAAACTTATACACTGTATACAGGATATAGAAAAAAATGCCATTAAAAAAAAATTCACGTTTGCACTTCCGTATTTTTTAACCTTTTTAAATATCATTTTTTAAGTTTTTTTATAATTGTCATTTTATAATTTTTTTTTCAAAAATGCCCCACATTCCAATTTAAAAGTCCAATTGTTCTAAAAAAATATTTGAATTTCTCTCAATTTTTTTAATTATTCAATTTCTCTTCAAATTTATTTCTGTAATCTTATAATGCTATCATTTTTATTTGTTTTTTAAAAATCGTAAATTGCAAATCGTAAGTTCAAAATCTCAATCCATTTGTGATTTTACATCAATGCCACATCCTAATTTCTTATAAGGTATTGTTTTTATTTTTTCTCCAATCCATTTTTTTTTATCATTGATTTATAACAATTACAAACATGCAATAACAATGAGATGGGTGAAATTGTATTCTTATTAATTTTAGAACTAGGAAAGTAAGAACGTTATCAGTATATGTCGATATATATCTTGAAGGAGAATTAAACATACAGATATATTTTAACAAATTGTGAATAAATCAAAGCATTTATTAAAATGATATTTATTCAGACATGCACCCATAATGTTTCATTAGTCAAATGACATTTACAACACAAAATTTCAACCTATTTGTTATAATATATATAATGCCTTCTTTCATTGTTTACAATATATTATTTTTATCATTTTAGTATTTATAGTTTAATTTTAATAATTAATTTTTTTAATAAATGGCAGTCCGGCACATCACATGTTGAAATCAACAGTGAAAATCCGTCTAGAGAAACTTTGTGTGAATTAAAAAAAAAAAGCAATTATATTTCTGCACAATTTATTTATTTTTTTTTTGGGACAATAGCGTATTTGATCACTGGTATAATTAACCCCCACACAAGCAAAATTCTGCACATTCTATTGTTTGTTCCAATTCCTCCAGTTGCTCCGATGTTAATAAACCATTTAAATATCCGACGTTAATTAGACTATTTAAATTTGTCGACTGTTCTATCAACATTCGTGTATAATAACATCGCAGGTAAACCAACAAACGATTCCACATTGACAAGAAATACCTCATTCAGATCCAAAATTACGTTAATTCCTAGGAAGAATAACTGATCAAACAGACAGCAGGATCAGAACTGACCTAAATTATCTCAAAACAAAAAACCCCCAATCAAACTTCTTTAACAAGAAATCAGAACATAATATTACATAAAACCTTACCCAAAAGTTAGCAGCACCAGTCACAATTTTTAAACATACGAGAGCCCAGCTGTTTCTTCATCAAGCCATATAATTTTCCAGGAGAATATGTACAATTATACGATTATACCATGGCAGAATCAAATGGAGACCGCATAATATCTGGCACCAATAAAGTCTTCGAAAGAATATTATGCTCGCCGTTTACTCAGTCGCCATGAATTAGGTTCATGATACCTATCATATAGCGGTTCAATGCGTTCTTGACGCTTGCGCTTGCTCATTTTTGTTGGATCTGCCACCTTAAAGAATCTTGGGGCGAGCTCCACAAGCCATTTGGGATCTATAACAGTTACCTCGCGCATGTACTCCTTCGTAGTCATTACCAGCTCATGGTAAATGACCCAGTCTGGTTGTCTCTGAAAAAGTGCACTGCTCGGATGGATATAAACAGGTTGGTTCTCAACTAGGGTCCTGTAACCTTCTTGCGGATCCTTTCTGGCAGAATGGAAAAAAAATCCAGCTGTAATAGCTTTTCTTATTTTTGTGAAATTCTTTCCAGCACTAACAACATCCAACTTGTATCTGAAAATTACAATAGTAATAAAGTTAGAATCAAATGCACAAGGAAATTTAGTTAAATACATAAACATGCTACTGATACATTTGTAATAGAGAAGACAAAATCCACATCTTTGAAGAAATTCAGAGACCATAATTCAAAAGCTGTAATTAAATAGATTAATGGAAAACAAGCCATCAAGCAACCGATTGGTGTAAGAATTGAAAGCAAGTCCTATGATACCCACTTGGAGCAATGCCCAATACACAATTCATAATATCTATATCCCGATGACCAATGAACATTTTTTCTCAGAGACAAGAGAGCACTTAATATATATGGCACCAAATATTTGCACCGAAGAAAATCTCACGACAGGGTTGCAATCAATATGTGTTTATTAGTTAAAACCATGGAAGTTCTAAGCAAAACATTGAACAAAGGCCTAAATGACACTACAAAAGGAAAAAGAGAAAAGAGAAAAGATAAAGGCATAGCAAAAATAAAATATCAAGAATGTACATTTGGCACATTTTTCCTGTTGTTAAGTATAAGAGAAGGGGAACAAGGGCATAAAAGTAATTGTAGCTGTGTGGTAGTTAATTCTGTTATTTTGTTGCTTTCAGTTAAATTCTGTTATATAGCTACAGGTTAAATTAGCCAGCTGTAGCATGGTGTAGAAGAAAGAGAGATTGCATGCTCTGTTGCCCTTTATCTGTTCTTCTCTAACTCTCACCTTTTTCAACCTTCTTAATTTTGGAGATTAATCCAGAATATTACTAATAATCAACCAAGTTAGGATTTAATCCTAACAATTGGTATCGGAGCAGTTTCGATTCGAAATGGGAAAAACAAATACTACTCAGAAACTCAATAATCCTTTGCCATCAACCTCCATTGAAGAACTGGAGGTGCAGTTGAGAACTCTGAGCTACAAGTTTGAAGAGCAAGGAGATTCCTACTTGCAATAAATGGAGTCCAGATTTGGATCTCTTGAATCCAGACTGGAAGGGATGATGCAGAAGCAGAATGTCTTGAGGGCTGCACAAAAAAAATCTCAGGCAATGTATGAAGAACTCAAGCAAGAGCAGCAAAGATCAGTGGCTTATTTGGCTCGGCTGATTCAAGGAAACTCCAATGCTACAGGTTCTAACAATAGCCACCAGAACCCAGCTAGTACTAGAGTTAAGGAGACTCAAGCCCCCATTTCAGAATCAGATTTGACAAGAGACTCTTACCCACACCTGTGGATAGAGACAATATAGATCCTATGGGTCAGGGTAGGACTTATCTTAATAGGCTTCTGCCTAAGTTTGATCTTCCTACGTTTGAAGAGGTAGATATGCAATCCTGGGAAAATAAGTGTAGGAATATATCTCCATCTATGAAGTGATACCAGAGAAACATGGAGAGTGTGGTTGAGGAGCTGCAAAGGCTTCGGCACCTAACCACTGTAGATGAGTACTTGGACAAATTTGAAACCCTTAAGCTAAAAATGGAGACGAAGTATCCACACCAACCTGAGTCTTATTTTGTATCCAGTTTTATAGGGGTTGTCAAGGATGATATCAGGTCTGTGATTAAGATGTTCAAACCTCCAGATCTGTATACAGCCATAGAACAGGCTAAACTCCAAGAACTCCATCTGGAGGCTATTAAGCCCAAGAATATATATAAACCAATTAACAAACCTTGGAGCCCTGCCAAAAAGAAACAAACTAATTCCCAGACTCAGACCAGTACTACAAAGCTCAGCTCAGACCAACAGCCAAATCACCCCTCAAATGCCTCAAACTCCCATAAACAGTACTCCCAATTCAGGACCCCTGGAAAATGTTATAAATGTGGGGATAATTACAGCCCAGGGCACCAATTTAATCCTAAGAGACTGCAGGCCCTAATGAACAGGATATTTCAGCTCTACCTCAGCAGATTTGTCCTAGTTTTCTTTGATGATATTCTCCTCTACAGTGAGAATATGGACCAGTATCTAAAGCACTTGCAGATGGTGTTCAACATTCTCAGAGATCAACAGCTCTATGCTAAGGTCTCCAAATGTGAATTTGGCAAGGACAGTGTGCAGTACATGGGGCATATTATCTCAGCAAAGGGCACATTGATCCTAACATTCGTATAGCACCTCCATGACTTCTTTACAACTTTTACCCAACATTTGACCAAGGAGGAATAAAAATAACACATGGACGATTAACTCTTACAGTAAAGCAATAAGACAGAGACCACAAGAATAAATGTCATTCGATTAAAAAAAAATTATAAACTGCAATAAAAGTTAAGACAATAAAAGTTAAAGATCATACTTATCCATGATTGAGAGAAGCTGTTTCCTGACATCCTGTGCCCTCCTCAAGGATCTGGACTGTACAAAATTCTCAAAACACCATGGCCCTGAAAAGTTCTTAGCTTTCCAAGCCTCATAAACAGCAAGTAAGGTCAGATGGTCTCCCTCAGGCTGGAAAAATTTGGCCCTCTTCTGATCTGCTTGAGCTTGTTTTTCCCTAGGCCTGTAGAAGATGTTACCAGTTTGTATCATGGCAATAATAGTCAAAATCTCATCACTGCACCCAAGATCTACACTTGCCAGCAACATCTTGGACAATGGTGGATCCAGAGGAAATTCTGCCATTTTCCTTCCCAATTTGGTAAGGAGTCCCTCCTCGTCTAGAGCTCCTAGACTGTATAACTGTTCCATGGCAGATATGAGGGCCTGGGGTGACGGAGGGTCCATAAAATCAAAAGACAATAGATCATTAATTCCCATAGCTTTCATTGTGAGTGTAGTAGTCCCAAGATTTATTCTTTGAATTTCTGGAATTGTGGTAGGAGACATCTCATTACGGTATGCACTTTCTGTGTATAAACGGTAACATTTTCCAGGTCCAGTACGCCCAGCACGTCCAGCTCGTTGCTTGGCAGATGCTTGTGAAATTGGGGTAATAACTAGAGAATCAAGCCCTTGCTTCGGATTATACACATTCTGCTTAGCAAAGCCAGGATCGATGACATAGAAAATCCCATCAATTGTCAAAGAAGCCTCAGCAATATTGGTTGCTACAACCACCTTCCTCTTACCTGGAGGGGCAGGTTCAAAAATCCTGGACTGCATCTCACTGGGAAGGGCACTATAAACAGGCAATATAATCAATTCAGGAACATTTTTACCCAGTCCTTTCATCCTCTCATATAGAGATGAACAAGCAAAATCGATCTCCTCCTGACCAGTCAGAAAAAGAAGTATGTCACCTTCAGGTTCAGTCAAGTGGATTTGTAGCACAGTGATCAAGGATGCATCCAAATAGTCACTTTCTGGCTGTTTGGTGTACAATATCTCCACTGGGAAAGTTCTCCCGGGAATCGTGAATATGTTGCAATTGAAGAAATACCCTGAAAATTTCTCAGCATCCAGTGTAGCAGATGTGACGATCAGGCGAAGATCAGGTCTCCTCTTTACAAGCTGTTTAAGTAACCCAAAAAGCACATCAGTGTGGATTGTCCTCTCATGAGCTTCATCAAGCATTATCACTGAGTACTGAGAAAGGTTCTCATCAATCAAAATCTCCCTTAGTAGCATACCATCAGTCATATACTTGATCACAGTATCTGGTCCAGTACAGTCCTCAAATCGTATGGCATATCCAACCTCCTCTCCTAAACGACAACCAAACTCTTCAGCCACCCTCTTGGCCACAGACATAGCTGCTACTCGGCGAGGTTGAGTACATCCTATCTTACCCTTTGTTGTGTAACCGGCTTCAGCAAGATACTGTGTTACCTGGGTAGTCTTACCTGAACCAGTCTCACCAATAACTACCAGAACCTGATTATCATGGACAGCTTGAACTAACTCTTTCTTCAATTTGTAGATTGGCAAGCTTTGTCTCTGTTCCTGAATGGATAGCTTTGATCTTTGACCAAACGTTAAAGCTTTTCCAAATGCATCCTTCTTCCATTCAGGCATGTCATAAGCGGACAAGCCAACACCTCTAAGCTCCTGAGCAAGATGCCTCTCACCAGTCTCAGGCATTGGGTCTTCCCAAGGACGATTAAGATCCTTTGGAATTGAATCAAGCATTGTCCTCTGCTGCTGTTCTCTTACTTCTCTTCTCTCCTTTATAAGCGCAGACTGAAGTGCTGCAGCACGGCTCAATGATCCCTCTGGATTCTTAAAAATCTTCACAGGTGACATATCAACAGAGTACCGAGTCTGCCCTTGCAAAAATGCTGGCTCATCTTCATTTAACTCAATTTCAAGCTCTTCCTCAGCTCCCTCTTCTTGGTAAAGCATCCCATCCCCTTCCTCATCATACATGGGGTACTCCTTGACGCCTAAAACTCCTGAAGCAATCAACTGTTTAGCCTCCCATCTTTCTGGTGAGCTCATTCTCTTCAATGGCCTTCGTGATGGAATACCATCATCTTCTTCTGTGATCCTTATCCCAGAAAGCCCCATTCTAGTCATCGGGCCCTCCTTGGACCCTGAGGGATTGGTCCTAAAAGTATCATCTTCATCTGAGCTCTTCTTCAAAGGAAGTAAATCCTTGCCAGTATTCTGATCAACATCCCTCATGGAAAGACTCAACTTCTGTCCTGAAACTGAAATCACCTTAACATAAACTTGCTGGTCTCTCTTTACAACATCCTTAGCATTACCAATCCTCCTAGTAGCCATTTGCGAAACATGAACCAAACCCTCCTTGCCTCTAAAATCATTCAATTGAACAAAGCAACCTGAGTCCATTACCCTCGACACCCTACCCTTATACACCTTATACAATTCAGGCTGACTGGAACTGCGATGGCCATTCCAATTCCTTTCACTTTCACCATCGTCTCTGTCATAGTAACCACCTTCTTCACTCCCATCTTTTCTATTCCTGTCATGCCTTTCCCTGTGCCTTCCTCTACTTCGATAATCACCACTTTTGCCATCATGGCCCTCCCTATACTGTCTATCTCTACGCCTTTCATCTCTATCAGATCTATCCCCGTGCCTAGGCCTATCTCTATCTCTATCTCTATCCATCCAGTCTCTATCTCTATTCCTAACCTCATCTTCCCTTTCCTTGTGATTCCTTTTCTCCCTAGCCTCCGTTTGGAGTTCCCGTTCGAGCTCCTTGACTCTCTCCTTGGTATCAGCAATAACAAGAGCTTTGTACTTGGATTTTTTAGGATCAGAGGGAGCGTCGGTGTCATTATTATAGGATTCCATATCAGACTTGGCTTTGGGAGGAAGGATGGCATGAATAATAGTTAGAAGAGTACGTACAAAGTAATCAGGCATCTCCGCCCCGTTCTCCTTCAACTTGGAATCAAATTCATCAACAGTCTCGCAATTACGACCCAATTCGGTGATGAACTCTGCCAATACTTTGTCTCCAAACCCTAAGTGAGTTTCCAGCTCCGCGCAAACCTTGGATACGAGAGAGAGGTATTCCAGTTTCTTTAGACCATCATTATCTTGGGTTTTTGGTGCGCTGGCCATTGATGAATTTTGAAAAATGCTAAAACAGGTAGGACGAGATTCGAGTATTTAAAACTAACGTTGAGAGTTTTCAATTGTATTGCGTACCTCACTGGTGAAAGTTCCAGACGCCTGACTCATTTGAAACGAAAGCACGGGTAAAAGAAACGACCAAAATTCATTATCTCACCGTAAATCACTGAGGATAATGAGAATAACAAATATCCAGGTTAAAGTGATGAACACAGCCGTCAGAACTGCTGAAAAACGATGACCAGAGTCGAACTATGGCGGCCGAGCGGCACCGTAGGGTGGGTGCAGTGGGGCAAATCGAGGTAGTGAGGAAATACGGCGGCCGGAGGTGGGCTGTGTTTCTCTAATTCCAATTGTTTACAATCATTTTGGTCATTTCTTTTAGAGATCTTTTTAATTTTACCCATCTTTCAACTTTTATTTTTAAATTTATCACTTTTACTAAATATAAAAAACTTTATCTATGACAAACTTTTATTTTACTCCTTATTCTTTTATCTTTATTGTCTTATAAGATCATTTCTAATATTTATTAATACAATTCTAATTTTTACAATTAATTTTTCTTTTCTATACATTTCTTGTAAAGATTTTTATCTAAAATTTTCTGGCATATTTTTCTGAGATTGATATTCATTCTCGTTGTTATATAAAGCTTCAAGTTATTCATTTATTTCAGTTATTATTTCGTTAATATTTTCTTCTGAATTTAAATTTAATAGACTTAAATATTCACCAAATTTTTCTATTACACTGACCATCTTATTTATAGAGTTTGTAATTTTTGTTTAAAAAATTTTAGATCATCTAATAATAATTTTATTATGTTTGGATTTGCATTTATTTTCTTTAAATAATTTATTCTTTTAATTAATTTGGTTATATATTGTTCTTGTTTTATACTATTATTTTCAATATTCATTTATATATCTTCTATATTTTGACTAGCTAAATTTATTTCATTTTTCAGTTTTTCTATATCGATTTCTAATTCATTTTTTATTAAAATTAATTCATTTTTTATTTCTTGTAACCTAGGTAATCCATATTCTTCTTTTATGTCATATATATTATTTATTTCCATGTATGTGCATTCATTTTTTGCTTTTCGAATTTTTTCTTTATAATATTTTATTTTTCCTGACATTTCATATAATGCTTTTAATAATTTATCTATATTTTCTTTAATAACAAAACTTACTATATATGACATTTTACTTAATTTTAATTTCTACTTATTTTTATTTTTAACTCTGCTTTGATACCAATAGACGTCGGAATTTGTTAACGGATCGTTTTTCTCAAATACTAAGTAAAAATCTAAATTCAAAATTTATTATTGAATGATTTTATTTTTTATTTCTAAAAGGTACGTGGCAGAAGATCACGATAAATAAATTATCATTTGGAAACCAGTAGCCTGCAAATCCATTTTGCAGCCGATATACCTTATAGAATTAATTTCTTCTTCTTCTGCAATTAGTGTTATTTGTATTACTAATTATTTCTTGACAAGTTTCTATTATTTCTGATATAATAGTATTTTTTACAAAATTATCTTGGAATAGATTATCAATAATTTGAGTTTTTAAACTATTTTCTAAATTTGTGGTTCCTATTATATCTAATTTGTGTTGAAAAGTAAGATTTATATTAGTTTTTATCATAGTCATATCATTAAAAATAATATTTATTTCTTTTTCTTCACTTAAATCTTTTGAGTTCAAATATTCTAAAATATTCATCCTAAAGGAATTCTATTTATTTTATTCTTTATCATTTGAATTCTTGATGCGTTTAAGTTAAGTATATATTTTAAATTTTCTATCCTTTCTTCTATATTATATGTAGGATAAATTATTAGTCCGTATAGTTTTTCTTCTTGTTTTAATTGTTCTTTTATTAAACGATTATATATATATATATCATTTATAGTTGTTTGATAATTTTTAATCTATTGTTTTAATCTATCCATAACAACTAAAAATTGTAACCAATTCCATTTTTTTAAAAAAATATTCTTTATTTTCACCATTTCTTTAGCATACAATATCCAACTAAGAAATAGAATTGAAAATTATAACCATAACTAACAGAGATCAGGGTTTCGTTATACCTTTAAATCTTCTTCAGTGGTCCACTATGCTTCCTTCAATGCTGCTAGACTCCTGTTATCAACGATTTCTGATAACAGCTCACCCTTAGACTGTTTGACGTTCTGGGCTAAGTTTATCGTCTCCAATTTTAACCTTCTACCCTTCTTTTCCTCAAATGGGCTTAGTAATATCAGGAGAGACTACTGAACAGTATTCAGCTAACAGCAAAGTTGTAGTCATGTGAATTTTCTGATGAGGATTTGTGGTATATGAGTAATCTGACTCTCTCAGTATATCGAAAATAATTTTCTATATTCCTTAATGGATTGCAAATTGCTAAGTACTATGGTTACTCAGAAAGAAAAATTTCTGAAATTAGAATTTCATTTTTGAATAAAAGCTTTACAAATGATAAGCAAGCTAAAAACTTTTGAAAGAACTTAAGCTTAGAATTTTTAGTATTTTTCTAGCGTGTTTAGTACAGAAGAGTGATTGGGTTTTTATAGAGGTTAAACCCTGCCTCTATTACATTATTAAACTACATTATTATATTCTATTATTGCTCTAATACGTAAGTGCTTACGATTACATTTCTGTCTTCTTTCTTCAATTATTTCTTGATTTTCTTCAGAGGGGGTCCAGCTCCACTAGCCCTTGTCGAGAGCTTTTGCTTTCGGCTGGAGATTCCTTTTTTATCTGCTTTTTGAAAAGTTCTTTGGTCGTTTCTGCCATTGGTAGACTTCCTTCTATTATTGTGTCGAGATATCCTTCAAGAAGATATTTCTGATGCCATTCTGTAGCTGGATTGGTGATCAGAATATTATCTTGAAAAACAGTATAGTATTTTTTATTATCTGATAAAATTTCTCTAAGTCCACGAACATTTGCTTCAATGGTCTTCATCCTCATTTCTGGAATATTTTTAAGGATTAATGGATGTAAATTGAAAGTCTTTTGTTCATCTGGAATAAGTTCTTGTTTAGTAGTACCCATTCTGATGAAGGTTTCTGTAGGAATTTCAACATTCTTAACATCATCCCATTCAGGAATAATGCTAAAAATACGAACATAAATTTTATTGAACTTTGTAATTCCATTAAATATCTCAATTTGAGATTTGACTGTTGCTGGGAGTTGCTGTACTTCTTCTAGGTTTTCTCCTGGATAGATGGTATGAACCAGTCCAAAACGATAAAGTTTTTGCACTGTTCTTGGATCTGCTCCTTTTCTGATGATTGCTTTGTTATATGTGTTGTTAATCGGAATAGTACTTATTCCGACTGCATTAGTAACTTTTGCTAAATATTGCAGAGCTTTAAAAAAGTCTGCTTCCCATTGCTTCCGAATTTCTGTATTATTTAAGTGAGATCTCTCATCATCATTCCATTGCTGAGATGATAATGAAATATCTCTAGGAGTTATCAATCGAGAATTAATATTCCCAATTGAAGATGCTCCCAAATTTCTCGAATTTACTTCAAGAGATGATTCAGAACTGTCCAAATATTGAACAGAGCGTCTAATCATCATATTTCTAGAAATTTCTTGCTCTAGTTCTTTCTTAGCTGTAGTGCCAAGAACAGTCATTTTTTGAGAACTAGTGCTTTATTCCTTTGCTTCCTTTTGACGCAAAAGCGCCTGTGCATAATTCATTGAAATCTGGCTAATCTCATTATCTATTTCTAGAAGACGAGATATAGCTTTTTTCATAGATTTCATTACTTCCTTTTTCTCTGCAGTGAGTTTTACAACTCTTTCTAAATTTCTTTCCATTTTTCTTTATCCCTGCAAAGAAAGGATTAATCTTTTTCTTTAATTAATGGTCTGCTTAATAAATCTGCCAATACGTTGTCCTTTCCTGGAATATACTCAATATCAAAATTAAAGTTAGTAAAATATTCTTGCCATCCCATTTTCCTTCTTTGAGCTAATTTTTCATTATAATTTTTTTGTAATAAAAGACTTTACTTGAGTATTGTCTGTTTTAACTATAAATCTTTTTGATATTAAAACCAATTCAAATTTTTCTATAACATATTATACAGCTAACAATTCTTTTTCATTACTATGATAATTCTTTTCTGTATTCTTAAATGTTCCTGAAGCGTATCCATATATTTTCTTACCATCTTAACTTTTTAATATTGCTCCCCAATAATCATCTGAAGCATCTGTTTCTAATAGTAATTCTTCATTTTCTTCTGGTAAGGGTAACTTTGGTAATTATTTGCAATATTCCTTTATTTCTTTTACTGCCTTTGTGTCAATATCTGTCCAAATCCATGGTTTATCACCTTTTAACTTGTCTTGTAATACTTTTCTCTTTTTAGCGCATTCTTTAATAAAATCACTAGCATATGTTACGTGTCCTAAAAATTGTTGAACCATTTTTCTACTTTCTAGTTGATCTGGAAATTTTATTAAAGATTCTGCTATATGTGGTTGTAATTCAATTTCTCCTTTTGTTATAGAAAATCCTAAAAAATCTATTTTCTGTTTTGCTATATCTGATTTTTCTTTTGACAACATAAGTCCATGTTTAAAACATCTTAATAAAAATTGTTTTATATGTTTATAATGTTCTTCTAAACTTTTACTAAAAATAATTATGTCATCAATATATACTAGACAAAAATGTCTTAAATCTTTAAACATATCATCCATTTTTCTTTGAAATATTTGAGGAGCATTACAGAGTCCAAATGGCATAACTAACCATTCGTAATGTCCTCTTGGTGTACTAAAAGCTGTATATTTAATACTTTTTGGATGCATTTTTATTTGCCAAAATCCTGATTTACAATCAAATTTGGAATACCATGTCTTTCCTTTTATACTATTTATAAGAATTTCTTTATTAGGTATTAAATATCCATCAAATAAATACCATTATTCTCCCATTTTTCTATAGGATTCGTTCCTATACATTTATCTAGTAGAAAGATTATTTCTTGTGGAGTTGAAAAGTTTGAAAAGTTTTCAGTAAGTTGAGTTTCTTCATTCTTCTAATGGGTTCTTTTTCTATAGTCTCACCACGGTTCGCTGTGCGAGGGAGTAAAGGTGAAGATTTCCACTTAAAGGCTTGCTGAAGGCACGGGCATATAATTTTGTGTTTACAAGGAGTTGTTAGACGAATATATTGAGAACCAATACTTAAAGGATAATAATTTGTTAACCAATTATTTCCTAATAAAATATCACATCCATGATTTATGGATTGAAAAAGTTTATTTATTTGAAGTATATTTGACTGAACTTGGATTATTACCTTTTCTGTAACAAGATCATATTTGGTTGTATTACCTGTAATATCAATTCCTAATTTATAATCTTTAGTTTTTTGCCATAAATTTTCTGGGAATATATAAGGTTGAGCTAAAGTTATTGCAGATCCTGTATCTATGAAGGCATGATATGAGATTGTATGATATTCTTTGTATATGATTTCTATATTAATATAAATACTGTATGGACTAGTTTCTATTCCTTGAAACTTTGTATTCATTTCCATCATATTGAAACATAAGATAATCTTTTGTAAGGTTATATGGTGATATTTGTTATAAAAAGTCTAATCCTAATAAAATTGGAATTTGTGTAGAAGAAATTGTATCCATGTGTATTTGTATTGGAATGATTACTATTTTTCCTTGAATATCTATTATTGCCAAATTTATTTTGACATATTTATTAATAGTATGTTGTTGTCCTGAATAATCTAAAAATTCATAATTTTCTTCTAGAATATATTTTTGGAATGAAAAGACTAGGCTTTCATGAATATGACTTTTTGCTGCTCCAGTATCGATTAATGTTTTTAAAGATTTCCATTCTCCTCCAATATCTAATTCTGTTTCTATATAATATTGTTCTGCTTTTACTGATGATCTTAAATCAATACTTTTTCTGGATTGATTATGTATTTTTCCTTGTTCATCTAATATTAATATATCATTTTTGTTTGATAAATTTTCTTTTGTATTTTCTCCTGCGGATATTAACAGTTTTTCTCCTATATGTTGAATTCTTGGTATAATTCCTATGTTTTTATTTCTTTGTCTTAAATTCATTGTTAATTCATCTAAAATTGTCATACTCGATGGAGTTAATTGTCTTGGTGGTATATATTCTATTAAATCTGAAAATGTATTATCAACATCAACTTGTAATCGTATATTATTTTTTTGTAATTTTTTATAATGACTTGTAGTGAATGCGTATATTATTCTGTAAGTTACAGAAAATACTTTTGATCCACTTGACATTTCTATCCGATGTAGTTTATGATATAGATTAAGAGCTTGATCTATATTTTTATCTTGTAGACTTACTGAAAAATCTGGTATTATTGTAAATTTTAATTTTTTGTATACTAAATTTCCTGATATAGCTCCTAATAGAGCGTCTATTGGGTCATTTAATATTCTATCATCCATGCAAAATAATTGAATAGGACCATCTATTCCTTGTCTAAAATGTGCTTTAATAATTATTTGTATTACTCCTAAATATAGGTTTTTTATATCTATTTTTATCTGGTAATTTGGGTAAAACTTTATTTATTTCATCTTTATTTATTAATGATATTACTGTATTTCCTTTAGCTTGGTATATATCTATTGCAGATTCATAATGTTTTGCAATATAAGTTGCTTTTACTATTCTATTAAACCATCTTCTTTTAAATATATCTTCTTCTTTAAGATTTAATCTATGATTATTTAGTTGACTAAATTTTTCTTCATCAAATGTTTTATTATAACTAAAAATATTGTTATTATCTATGATTTCTTGATCTTCAATATTTGAAGTCATTTTATTATTGTTGTTTATTCTTCATCAGACTCAATTTCAGAATTTGACTCTGTTTTATTATTATTTTCAGAATAATTATCAGAATCTAAAATATTACTATCTGTATTATATTGAGAATTTATTTCATATATATTTTCATTTTCTGATATTTCACTATTTTCTATGGGATAATAATTTTGTTCTATCAAATCTTCATATATTCTATAAGCTTTATGATTTTCTTTATTTTTTCTTTTAGGGCATTCATTTGCATAATGTCCTTTTTCTTTACATATCCAACATGTGCATGTTTTAGGATTTTTCTTACTATATCTGCGATTTTTTCTAAAATATCTCCCCTTTTTAAACTTTTCTTTTTTAAAAGGTTTAAATTTTCTTTTATAAAAACTTTTATATTTTGGCTTAAAATTTTTCTTTTTTGATAAGTTATACTTTTTATATTTTTTGTATCTTTTTTGTTTTGTATAGCATCCCCAATGCGTAGGTTCAGCTAGAATTGGACAACATAATCCTCCATTAATTGCTTTTCTTAGTTTTTTATTTTCATATGCTTGATTACACATTTCATTTATTCTATTAAATATGTAATTTTGATAGGTTCCTAAAGTTCCTTCTAATATTTCATTCTTATTTTGTATTTCATTAAATAACTTAAATCCCCATGGTTTTGGTAATTTTGTTACATAAAATTGTTTTAATAACTTAATTTCTGCTCTTTGTAATATATCGGTTTTTGCTATATTATAATAATAGTTATTAAACTCACATGTATATTGTTTTAAATAACACATATTACATATTGTTAAATTTTGTATTTTCCATAAATTCTCTTGTCCAAATTTCTTTAATGATTCTGTAGGATCTAGCCAATGTGCTCCTAAAAATTCTCCTTTTATTGCTAATTCAAATCTTTGCAAAAGATCTTTTATTGTATCTGTTGATCTAAAATTTTCGTTATTATATCCATATTTTATCATTTGTCTATCTTCTAGACGTATAGCATTCCACCATTTTTCTACATTTCTAGTGAAAGTACTAATTAAGAAATTACTGGCTCTCTGTAAATCATATCCGTATAATAGGATTGCTAAATTATTCATTTTTATCCATTTTTCAATTTCTTTCTGTATGTCTTCTTTACAATCTATATTTAATAATACTCCATTTGGGTAAACTGGTTCTGTTTCTGATGTTTTTACTGAAAATTTTGAATTATTATACATAGGTCTCTATCTAGGATTTTTTCGTCTACTTTTTTCATATTCTCTAATATCCATATTATCTGTTATTATGTTTTCTTCATTTTCATTTAACGTTCCAGAATATTCTCCTGTTTCCATTTTTGTTTGAGTAGATGTTGGATTAGTATTCATTTTTAAATTTTCGAAATTATTAGTTAAATTTAATATTTCGTCTTCAGAAATTTTATTTTCTACATATAATTTTAATCGTTCCTCTAATGTTAACATATGTGTTTTTATTATTATACCTTCTTGGGTATGTTCTTTTTCTTTTCCTTTTTCTATTTTTTCTACCCTATTTTTTTAAGTTTGTAACTTCTTCTTTTATTTCTGTTAACATATTAAATATTTTGTCTATTTTATCTTCAGTGCTTTCTTGTTTTGGTTTTTTAAATACAATTGATGGTAGAGTTAAACTTCCTTCTCCGTATTTTTCATCTCCGTATAAGGTACTTGTAAAAGTATATTGTTTATTACTCATTTTTCTTATGTTTTGATTTAATATTTTTAAATTATTATTTATTTGATGCAATTGTTCATCATATGTATATCCATTTATATCTCTTATTTCTTCCATATATTTTATTCATTATATCCTACCTTTTTGGCTATATATTTCAAATAATTTTCTATTTGATTTAATTTATCCAAAATTTGTTTTTCTATATTTAATTCACTCAATATCCTGTATTTAATTAACTCTAGATCTTCTATACTTTCAATTTTATTTAGTAAATATTTTATTTTATCGGCTTTAGGACTTAAACCGACTCTTATATATTGTATTAATTTTTTATTATGCATATTTATAGTATCTATTTTATTTAATTGTTGTATTAATTCAATATCTTCTTTATTTAATTCATGTATTATAGATATATTCATAGTTTTGGGGTTTCTATGTAATTAATCAATTCTTTATGTATGATTATTGCTAGTTGCTAAGTTTGACTATAAGAATGGTGGTATTTTTGAAATTTGACTTTTAAAAGAGCTATATAGCATAATTATCTCTTTCTTTTACCCCTGGTCAATATGGGCTTGTGAAACTATACTCAGGCCCATGACCCAACAGATTTGTTGGATCAAAATCCAGCCCAATCGAACAATTGGACTGAGAGAAAACAGCCCAACTCCGGCCGCCGTATTTCCTCACTACCTCGATTTGCCCCGCAGCACCCAACCTACAGTCCCGCTCGGCTGCCATAGTTCAGCTCTGGTCATCGTTTCTTAGCAGTTCAGACGTCTGTATTCATCTCTTTAACCTGGATATTTGTTATTCTCATTATCCTCAGTGATTTACGGTGGATAATTAATTTTGGTCTGTTCTTTTACCCGTGCTTTCCTTTCAAATGGGTGCATTTTTTTTTTCTTAAATCAAAAGATAATAATCATTGCTTTCTCGCTTCCATGAATGCATTCATCACTTTATAGTGCTGGATTCTCAAATAATTTTCCCGAAGAACTGCAAACGGAATTCAATTAAAGAATTGGGGTTTAACTGCCGGATTACAGGCCATTTAAGGTTTAGTTGCAAACAGCGACAGTGAACAATGTAGTTTCAACGAAGAAGTCCCAAATAAAAACCAACTGTGAGAGTCGAACACAGAATCACAGAATCTCATCTTTTCTCTTTCAAATCCGTTGGCTTCTCTTCATTTCCCTCCCAAATCGAAATTCCAAACACACTTACAATGTCTTTTTCACCCAAACTATCAAATTAATTCTCTTCTTCTTAAATTTGCTGGTCTCTTCTGACGATCATCTGTTATTTTTTCTTTTTTAGATTAGTTTCAACGATGCTTCATTGATCAGTTATCATGGCTTCACGATTCCAAGCTACTCCACTGGCGGCTTCACCTTTGTACCCCAATGCCATAGCTTGGTCTGATGAGAACCTTATCGCTGTTGCCTGCGGTCACCTTGTCACCATTCTGGTAATTATGCACTCACTATTTCCAGAAATTTCATTTTTAATCGTCACTACAAGTTGGGATTTTTTTTTTTAATTTAATTCATTTTATTTCCTTAATTCGCAGAATCCAGCATTCCCTTTTGGACCGCGAGGCTTAATCACGGTCCCTTCCTTTGAGCCTTACCCAATTGGGGTGGTTAAGAGAGAAGGTATTGTTGTTTGCTTAATATAGCAGAATGCATGTCTTGTTAATACAAAGATAACATAAAGGTTGCTTTAATTCTCAATACTATCCTTGCACTCTAATGTGCTCATTCACGTGAGAGCATTTTCATCTGATGTTATGACAAACATTTAGTTTTAAGCAGTTTTTAAACACATATCTATAAATCGAGGTGTTTGTAGATTTGCTCACTGGATGTTTGCTGTCCGCTGCTTTATCTCGGGATCGACGTCCATGTGTTCGTTCAATTTCATGGTCACCAATTGGAATGGCTTCTAACTCTGGGTATGAACTTAACTTTTTCCTTGCCATACTAGGTCTAGTATCTTGGTGAACTTTATATTCGTTAAATTAAAGCTGCAACTTAAAGAAATATGGGAATATGTCATCTCTTGCAATATAATCTATACAGGTGCTTGCTTGCAGTTTGCACCACAGATGGAAGGGTGAAACTTTTTCGACCTCCATTTAGTGATTTTTGTGCTGAGTGGATAGAGGTATGCATCATGGGAGCTTTAATTGATTCCATGGTTTATATTCAAAATAACAATTCAGTCAAACAATTAATGACCAACTATAGTTTTTGCAATCACCAGATTCTGTGTCAACAGTCGTCTAAATTTTAGCTTATACCTGCCATGAATTACTAAAAAAAAAAAGCAGAAACATGGAAGAAATCCTAGATGCTTAAAAATAGTTAACCATACAATGATGGTCAATTATGTGATGTTCAATGGTTCTCTTTTGGCATAGGAATGTTATTTGTGATTTATCTAGAATTATTTGCTGGAATTGTTTTTGTGAAAGAAACATATTACTTGCCTAAGAACTCAAACTATGTCTCATGAAGTTTTGTGCTGTTATCTTATGTTTGGGTTAATTAGAACCGTAATCATTTACTTTTATAATTTATTTTGTATTACGATGGTATAATCATTAAATCCTGTTATCCAACTCTACTTTTGCAAAGTTATATCAAAATCATGTACAAGTTTGTTCTTTATCATCAATGAATGAGGATCGTGAGGTACTACCTATATGCTTGAATTTTATTTTATTAAAGAAAATTTTTAACTTAAGACTTCACAAAGCATGTCCTCCAGAACATGTGGATTAACTCTTGTATGAGAACTTCATGAATTGCTTGGTTTACCACGAACCCATGGTTAGAGTTTTATTGTTAATTGAAAAGAAGGAATCACCTGTGATTTATTTAAATTTGTATCAATTAGCAATGTAAGTCATGATCGAAATATTTATAAAGAATTCAATTGCTTGTGGAGTATTTGTTTTATGATCAATTATATGAATCCCAAATTTTGCCTTTGGTTATCTAAATGTAGCGGTTTTCTTAAGAATGCTCTTGAAAATTAACTTGATATTGTTTCCAAATTTTTTGAGTATTAATATGAGAGAAGCATGTAGTTACTTAAATGGCATACTTTCTTTGACTCAAGAATCAATGATGAATTCTTGTCTGTCTCTTATAATTATGGTAGAATTTTTGAGCCAAGCAATACTTGCTTAAATAGAGAAACAAGTTCACATCAACAATATTGTTAGAATATTTCTAGGTCCTATTAGTTAATTAAATTCTAATTTATTTCATCTCTCCTAAAACCAGTACTTACCATTGTCTGATGACATTTGTATATTATTATTATTATTATTATTATTATTATTATTATTATTATTTTTTGTAGTTTGTAATTTTCTTCTATTTCTTTAGTCAATTATGAACTTCATTATATATATTTAGTTACTTCTGTTCAATTTCTTATTGCTTAAATCTCAAATAGAACTTCTATCCCTTCTGATTTGTAGGTTATAGATATATCAGATAAGCTATATGATTTTCTTGCAAATACCAAATTTGGGGAGTCAAACCTGTCTGGGTCGGAGCTAACACATGTAAGTTCTTTATGTTAAAGCATGATTCTGTTCACATGATACATTGTTTGGGATTTTTCTTACACTTTTGCCATGTGCAAACAAAACCAATAGTGTCTGCCGATGATTGTGCTAATATTTTTCCTAATTGTATTACTAAAAAGGAGCGCAAGCGAAGACATGATGATTTCGCTGATGGCATGTAAATATCTCATTCCTTTTTCCTGCTTCTTTCCATGTTTAGTTTCTTTTATTAGAGCTTTGTCTTGCTATATTCTGTTTGCTCTGTATCTATTAATGGACTATCTGTTGTTGCTGGAATGATATTAAAGGACTATTTGTCGTTGCTGGAATGCTATACACTTCACAGCATTAAAAAGCAATCCTAGAGGGTTATTCTAGGGTGCATTCTTTTATGTAACCATTTATTCTGCTGGGCTGCTGTATTGTGCACCAACAGCTGTGCCAATTAGTAAATAAGTAACTGCACAATTTTTGATTGTTAAATTAGATGAACAAAGAATAAGTGAAGAGAACTTTTAGAATCTTTCTTTCAGGCATTTAAATATCTTCTTCAATGGGAGAGAGTTGGTAACGGGAGTAAATGGAATAGTACGAGTCTCCCATTTTCTTTCATTTGCTTTTCCCTACTGTTGTGCTGCAGATCCAAATGAAGAGAAATTTTCTTTCTTCTCATTAAAGGAGAATTAAATAGATATTACTCTTCTTTTTGACAATTGAGATTGGAGAATATCACATGCATCTCTTCTTGGTTTTTCTTTCCTCTAGCCTCTATCCTTTTTTTTTTTCCTCTCGTGATCTATATACCTTCAATTTAACCATGTTGCAGCAATAAGATTTCTAGAGGTACTGGGGCTCCTCGCACTCTCATGAATGGAGAACAATTGACCATGGTATGTATTTTGTGAGAGGTAGTCTGCATATCCTTTTCCTCTCCTCATTCTTTTATTTTTTTTTTTGGGTTTGGAATAAACGTTGTAATATTTGAAATTGTTTGATGAGACACTCAAAAGAAGCTGCTTGATTGATTTGAAATTAAGGTTATTCTGTTGGATTAGCCAAAATTTGAATCAGTCAGATTTGATTTACTCGGAGACTCCCTTGTGTGGAAAAATTATGTTGTGACAATGAAACTGAGCATAAAGACTAGTGGAGCATTGGACTTAATTCTTTTCAACAAAGCCATCATACTTTCTGGGGGTTGAAATGCATCATGCAACTCATAGAAACATTACTGCTGGAACTTCATTCATGTAATATGTGATTTCTATAATTGGGACCATTCATTTTTGTGCACAGATTACTAAAAATGCTCATCCTAATTGGATATGAGCTGTTGTGTAACAATGAATCTTTGGCTAATAGACCAAATGAGAATTCATGCTCAAAAATTAATTCATAACATTATTTTGTTTTCTATTGTTGTGAAAATGAAATACTATTGGGTACCTCTCTTTTCCGCTGTCCTAACTGACCATTTTTAAATGGTTATTATGTACAAGTTAAATTGTTGTTCGACCTTTCACTTAATTTCCAGGTTACTAAGACTAAATCTGACAAGAGGAAGCAAAATGTGCCAGAAAGTGGCTTCCTACCACAAATAACTGCAGAGCAATATGCTTCTCGCAGTGCAATGCTGTCATCAATTGTTGTTGCCTGGTCGCCTGTTTTGAGCTTTTCATCTAAAACTGATTTGATTCCTCAAAACAATTCATCCTACGGATTCTCTATTCTAGCAGTTGGAGGAAAATCTGGTCAAATTTCATTTTGGAGAATTGATGTGCCAAATTGCTATTCTATGAAGCATAACGGGGTTCCTAGTGCTGTTATGCTTCTTGGAATTCTACAAGCACATAATTTGTGGGTCACTGCGGTCAATTGGGCATTCCTTGGCTCTAATTCTAATCCTCAAGTTTTATTGGTTAGTGGGAGTTCTGATGGGAGGTGAGTTATGTAATGCCGTAAATCTATTTAATTCTCTCTCTCTCTCTCTCTTTTTTGGTTTTTTTTGGAATTTTTTTATGCCACATATCTCGATTATAATTAATATCAGCCTTTTTCTTATTGTTATGTCTGTTTTTATTTTCTTAGAAGCAAGTATTTTTTTTTTCCAGTTTTTGCTCTCTATTGGAAGATCCTAATTTTCTGAAATCCCCAGTCTACTAGCTCAATGCTCAAAACAACAAAGACTTTTAGTATCCACATTAAGCCAATTCCTTGTGCCCCTTAGCATAATTATTTATTTTGTTTTTAAAATTCAAATGATAACCATTAAGGTTGGAGCATAAATCACAGTAGGAACTCATATGTAAAGGGAAAATCCTTTTATCACATGAAACTAAAGATGGAATAAGATATTATTATACATAATTGAAAAAAAATAATATTATGATAGTGGAGGAAGATCCAGCAATAGTTGCTGAGTTATCAAAAAAAAAGCAAGAGCTGTGTTTTGGCATGTGCAGTGTGAGTGCAAAATGTTTCTGATCTTGCTGGGGAAGAAGAAGAAGAAGAAAAAGAAAACATAGATGCTGCAGACAAGAACTAAAATACGAAAGAAGAGAGTAGAAGTTTTGTGGATGATAATGGGATTTATGATACAGGAAATAGATGGGAGACAGAGTGTCTATATGCTGAAAATTTATAAGAAAATTGTTAAAGGGAAACTATAATTTGTGATCTCTTAAACTCTTCTTGTTTCAACTTTTAAATGCCTTTGAAATAGTTAAAAAGAAAAAAAAAAACAAGCAAACACATTTTCTTTCTTGTCAGAAAATCAATAAAAAACCAAAAAAAAAAAAAGATGGACCCTGCATTGTTGAATAAGGACGGACTTCATTATACATAGATATGTTGCAAATGGTGTATTACCAAATACCTTTCTCTTTGTAACATTTCTATATTATTTTAGGTTATGTCTTTCTAAAAATCCAGAAAACCTTCTTTGATTATTTTATATCATTAATAAAGTCTTCATATGATCATGTTCTTGCCATATGGGTTAAGCGGAGCTTGAACTCACCTTTTTCTTTAGATGGCCTCTTAGCCATTGAAGAAGGAATCTTTGCTAATTACTTATATCTTCTTCTTTAGTGTGAAGATCTGGCTAGGGAATTGTGAGAGATTGATGGAGTCATCAGAATATAATAATATTCCATTTTTCCTACTCAAGGAGGTAGTTCCAATTAAATTCTTAATTATTCTAAAGAAAGGCTTGTTCTTTAGTTAATTGCATTTGACACTCAATTTGAAAATAGGTAATATCTGGCAATATGATCCCAGTTTCTGTACTTTCACTTGCAACACCTGTTCAAGCAGCAGACAAGATGCTCTTGGCAATTGGCAAAGGATCTGGCTCGTTT